>ML779123.1:972264-987448 GCA_009831015.1 Picea engelmannii | reverse complement strand
AGAGTAGAGGGGATGATACTGTGAAGAGAAGCGGGAGGCCTCAAGTTTTGAAATCATACATACCCTAACAAGCCCAATATAAAAATTTGGCAGAATATGGAAAAAGTGAGTTTGGGTCGCACTTTCCTGCAATTAAATGAAAGTTAGTTAAGACGTGAGCTGATTACCTAGCAAGGTATCGGGTGCAGAGGTTGTTAAGAGAAGTTGTAAGAACATGCATGAATAGAATACCTTTACCTTTCAAGGAAGAAGGCAAAAGGAGCAAGGACAAGTGTCGCAGCAGCGTGCCTGTACACGACGAGCACAAAGTGATTCATCCCTCTGGTAAGGGAGACTTTAGAGATAATATTCATGCCAGCATATCCAAACTGTAAAGATATCATTGCTACATAAGGCTTTGATTGCTCAATTAGCTTCCCCATTGATACTCAAATAAAAAACCTCCGAAACACCCCTCTTCCCTTCTCTATCTACAAATTGCCAATGCAGACTGAGAACTGGAGATTCTCCTCTACTCTCCTCCTCTATGCACTCGCAAGTAATTAACTTTCAGTACACCTGAGGTTCCATTATCCGCACTGTCTGCACTCAAATTTATAGGAACAAAAACCAAGTAGATATAATCTTGCAATCCACAGTGTTGACCTAATCGCAATAGCAATAACTACTGTCACGAATAAACGGTGAATTACGAATCAGAACTCCACTGAGGAATTTTCTATTTTCCACATTCAACGAACAAATCGATTATGCGCAATCGCCCTGTATCATATTCGATATCTTCGGTAATTTAATTTATCCACGGAATGACGGATATTTTTTAATTAATAATAAAGCAGTGGATGAAGAGTCAGTTAAAGTAAATACTTCAACCAAACAAATCGAAGGAATGTGCATAATGACGTGTAGAGAAGTATGGGCATTTGACGATTGATTTACGAAGATTGATGAATCAAGAAGACGGTAGAAATAAAGTAGAGTTGGTGGGGGAAGAAGCACATATTCATGGCACGTTGTCCATAACTGTTTGATGGCTTTCGTTCTCTACGGGACGCAGAAACTAGACCATATAATAGGTGAGAGGTTTGGATAACGAGGTGGCAAAGTTAATATTTTGGTTAACAGGGAACAAGATTTCCCTATTTCCATATGATTTTAGGTCACTTTGTTATAAGCTTATATTATATTTCATTACGAAAGAAAGATTATCACAATATTCTCAATATAGTCAAGTCATTATCATTAGCTTAAAATTGTTTTTAAATATCTACCAAATCTCTTAAATCAGAACTTTATAATATTAATTACTATAAAATCACTTTAAGTAGGACCATATAATATATAATATATTAATAACTATACACTCTGGAATAGATAAATGGCATGCTCAAGTAGTGGAGGAATTAGAATGAGTTGTCCATTAAGAGAATCTCGTGGTCATGGATGTTTATGTTTAATGGACAATAATGGTGAAAATGTGATTAGTATGGAACAATGGCCTTCTTTCACAAATTTCATTTCATGTGGCCAACCAATGTTAAGTCATGTTTAGAATGATTGAATTGAGATACATTTAGAAAAGTATGGAAGAGTGGATGAAAGAATTTATTTAAAAAAGTGGATGAGAGAATTTCAAAAAGTAGGATTACTTTAAAAAAAACACATGATATCCATTCTCCCCAATTTCGTCGCGGGCACTTATATTTCACATGTTTACATTATATATACACACATTCACATAAGATGCATATAGACACGAATGTAGTAAATTGGAAGAAGGGAAAAAAAACTAGGTCATCATATGAGTACAACTTAAGATTATATTAAAATAGCAATATACTTTAGTTTGTAGTATAAGTAAATGTTGAAAATATAATTTTTTATTTTTTTTTATAGTGGGGAAGGGGTAACTTGTGGTTTTTGTACTCGCGTGTCACGTGGTCGATACCCGTTCGCTACCACCACAACCTGCAAGCATGGAGCACAAGTAAATCGGGATGAGAATCGAACTTGAGACCTCCTTTACATATTTCCTTCCATTTATACGGCACTTGCCAGTGGGTCTACACCCCTGCGGGCATTTATATGACTAGGGGAATCGGCAACGGCGATAGTATCGTACTCGCATGACACAGGGTCGAATCCTACCGGCTACCTTATAACCCCTAGGGAGAATCGCACACCCCGCAAACACGCCTCTAGATAAATCAAGGATTGAACTCGTGACCTGCGTAACAGTACGTTCGTTGGCCACTAGACCAAACCCCTGTGGGCCTTGAAAATATAAATATGAGAAATAATTGTATATTTAATTTTTTTTAAGTAAATAAGAAAAAAATTAATGAATAAGAGAAGTAAATAAGATTAAAGTTTTCAATACTAATATTAATTAATATAGTTATATAGTTATTATTTATAATAGAAATAGTCATAGAAATATTAAAAATACTATTTACATGATGATTATGATGATGATGATTAACGTCCACTAAGACCGAATTGGTCTATCCAATCTTAAGAGGGTAAGTGATTACTTGGGATTCTTTAGAATTTTGTTTATGTGCTCGAAAAACATTAAGAGAAGCTTTCCAAGATCACCATACTTTTGTTGAGTTAAGAGGTTAGGAAGGTTGGTATTGTAACAAATATTTTGAAAATGAGATCTAATGGAAATTGACCAACGCCCAGTTTCACTATGGAGCTCATGAGAATTTGTTCTTATCTTAGCAATATTTATTTTTTTCTTTACGCTTGGAAAAACAGATAGATAATTTTGATCTTTTAGATTAGGGTTGATTACATCCTTATAATACCTTAAATTTTTTTTTCCTCTAACTCTTTATCACACCACATTTTCTCCTTAAATTTTGATTTGACGTTTTCTTTAATAGTATCTTTATCTTGCAAAATAGTGTCTTCCATGATTCCTCAATAGTTTAGCCAAGACCGGGCATCTTTATGCCATCCTCTCTTGATTCGATGGTGGTTATAACTCGATTTTGAAGCAATTTTAGGAAGCCTCTTGTCTTCGATGTTATTGAACTTGTTCTTATACATTAGGTATCTAGTCATATCCACGCTCTCAATGGCATAGAGGCTTGTTTCCAAGAGGAGGATGGGATAGGGCGTATTTCCCTTAATTTTGAGATTATAGGTTACAAAATTATTTTGTATTTTCTCTATCTTTCTCCAGTATTCATGAGAGATACTACAGCGCCATACTTCACATCCATAAAGAATAGAAGTTGTAACAAGAGTCTCAAAGAGGAGTTTCTTCTTATCCCAACTCCAAATATCAACTGATTTACAATTGTTTTCAAGCCCATAGTAAGCTTTCCATCCCCCAATGATCTTTTTCTCAATGCTATAATTCCAATTGAGCTTGTGGTGAATATCAATTCCAAAATATTTGTATGAAGTCACTTCCTCCAAGTTGTTGAATTGTCATATACGAAGGTATCATAAGGGATTTTATTGGATTTAATAATCATGACTTTATTCTTATAAGTATTAACAGTCATACCCATATTGGAGCAAAAATCCTTGAGGATTCTTAGTTGGTTTTCAAGATCACGGGGACTCCTTTCTATAAGAACGATATCATCAGCATAAGAAGAAGATTGATGACTATACCAGTTAGAGTAGGGCCGACAGAACCTGCTTTTTCCAAGCAATCTTCTAACTTGTCAATGTATATGCCAAAAAAGGTAGGGGACAAGGGACAACCTTGTTTGACTATGATATTGCAGTTAATCTCTTTTGACCATCCCTCAGTGTTTTTAAACTTATAAATAACGTTCTCATACATCCTTATTGCAACATCCCTCAACTCAAGAGGCAATTTTATCTCTTCCAACCTATTCCAAATGTTTTTCCTAGGAACCATTTCAAAATCTTTTCTAAAGTCAACAAAACAACATAAATAATAGTAATAATAATAAATAATAATAGATCTATAAACAAGGGGGTTATGGCTTCATCTCACCAACATGGATGCTTGTAAACAATATAGAAAATGAATGACAATGTGGTTGTGTGCAAAAACACATTTGTGGTATGCGCTTTAGGAAAATGAATTGTTGGGAGTTCAAAAATGGATTTGGTTTCAGGTATAGAGAAAGAGAGGAGTTTTATTCCTTGGGGGTTGAAATGGGAGTGAAAGAAACTCTCATATATGCACAAGCATATTTTATCGAATGTCATGGGTGCTTTGTGGGCAACGAAATCACCCAGGTAGCGAAATAAATTCACACGAGTCTCTAAATTCACTCAAGCAATAAAAAAAATCCCCACGGGTCTCTGAATTCGCCCAGACAAGGGATAAAACACTTGGGTAGAGAATAACATGGCCAGGGGTTTGTAAAATCGCTCAAACATTAACCAAAACATCAAAGAATCAAAAGAACATTGTCCAAGAATCAAAAGAACATTGTGTACAGCTTGTGGGAAAAGAATAAACCAACCAACAATATAAAGTGTGGCACAGAGGAAGATATATGACTTGTGGGTAAGTGGAAATCAACCAACAAGGTGGAGATTTATGTAGCTTTCATACCACAATCTGGTGATTAATGAAAATAACCCAAACATCCATTGCAAAGAAGTTATAAGAATAAATAGAATTTTATTATGCTTAGAGAATTCATTACAAAGAGGGTGAGCTATGCATGCTCAAAATATCATACATTGTTACTCACTAGCACACATAAATTGTAGAAAAACATGGCTTCGAGACATCTTATCTCAGTTTGTAGAGACTTCTTGACTCATTTTCTGATAGACTTCAAGCATGTTGTCTTTTGAGTTTTTATGTATGCTCCTTTAAACTTTCCCCCCAATTCTCTCTTCATTTCTCGTTTCCTCTTCATGATAATCTTCATTATTTTTAATGGGCTGCCTTTGAAAGGTCAACCATCACATGGTTCATTTTCCTAACCCATTTTCCCAAAAAAATAAAAAACAATTGCAAGCTTATTATAAATTTACAAAATATTTTGGATAAGGACCCAATTCAAATCAGTAATAGTATTGTAAAATTGATTATAAAAATACAAAATATTATTAATATTATTATTTGAATTGTTATTAAAAATATATGACTTTTAGAGAAATTAACTATGGTTGCATTTGGTTAATTTTAATTAATAATAATTCACTATAGTTATTTACGGTTGGTTAGAGGGAATCCATAAAAATAGGTTAATATCTTATCTACATGTTAAAATGTTTTTTTATTATAAAGTATACTTACATTTATATTTTAAAAACTCATTTTTATTCATTATTTTTATGAAACGTTTGTCAATTTGTATTTTTTTTTTGACAACTTCTCCTTAAAAATGTGCACCAATAGATAATATATGACATTTTTAGAGCCTACTATCTTCAATTTTTTATTTGTATTTTGGTCCAAACAAAACATTATAGTAATACATATATTACACTATTTTTTCAATAATTTTATAATCTCATTAAAAATATATTTATAATTTTTAAAATTTATACTAATTATAAATAAAAGTTGGGTAAACTTTATTAGAAAAATTTCTAATTAAAATTAGAAATTCATATCTAAATTGGATAAAAATATGAGTTGAAAGATTCAACACGTATCAAATTTTTTAATTAAAATATTATTTTGTCATGATGTTCAATGTGTCTTAGACCTATCTTAAAATCGAATAAAGGGAACTGAGGAACCACATTTTTGTTTATGTGTGCATAAAATATGAGTTGAAAGATTCATCACGTATCAAATTTTTTAATTAAAATATTATTTTGTCATGATGTTCAATGTGTCTTAGACCTATCTTAAAATCGAATAAAGGGAACTGAGGAACCACATTTTTGTTTGTGTGTGCATATCTTTGTATATGCTAGTGTATTTTCGTACATGTTCTCAACATTTGCATTGAAGTTGATGCATTCAATATCCTTCCACAATCTCATGCTATCATAGACAAACAAACCTCACACATGAATTAAAGGAAATAAGGCATATGAATTAATGAAATCAAGTCACTCAATTAAGCATTATCAATTATTGAAAGTAATGGGAAAATAAATCTTATAATCAAATGAGAACTTTATGGGCTCAACGAATCTTGAAGCATTTAAATTTGAAGAAAAAAAATCATCATTAGTTGTAACTTTCAAATAGTTTTTTTGTAAGTTGAATTGTACTTATTGGGCGTATTTTCTATTGAACCCAACACCATCTGATTTCTTATTCTACATTGAGTTTGTCCACTCATTGAATTGTATAGAGGGTGGATTTGAAAGAATCCATTTTGTTTGTTGAGTCAATCACAATTTTTATACCTTCCTACACAAGGAGGCCACACTCATTGTTTCAAATGGTTTGAATTAAGAATTATTAGTGTTAATGAACACTCAAATACTAAATATTGTCAACAACACAATCTCAATTGAGAAAAAAACTCTTAAATCGGTTTTAACTTGTTTAAAATTTTTTCAAGACAAAGATAAACTTCGTTAGACTCAGTCACAACTTCTTTATGATGAACTCCAACAAAAGTATGTTCAACATTCTGAGATAGTCCTTGTTCAAAACAACCCATTTTTTTAATTTGAAAAGGATTCTAATCAACAATTATAACATGATCAACTCACTGAAACAACTTCATATGCATTTTTACGTGACAATGAATTTATTCAAGAACATGTTTAGGATACTATTTCCAATGGCATTATCAATTCTTGGGAAGAAATCAGAAATGATAAACACATAAGAAGACTTGGATATGATAAGAAAGTAACCTTTCATATTCTATATTATTCTAAAGCAATCCACTTCAACAATGTAGGATTTCTTCAAGAAGTTTCAACTTCACATGTTCCAGTTCAACATTAGAATGCTAAATGTCATCATTTCTATCGAGTTGGGAATATGCGCTATCGGTGTTTTGATCCCCATCCTTGTTCTCATCGAAAAAAGAATAATCATTCATCAGAGAGATACTTCACATTAAGGAAACCTTGAAGATTAAAGATTCGCTATGGGTGGATGCATCCTTGTAAATGGTCATCTAAAGCTAAGAAACTATATCAATCTTACCAAAATTGTCTTTCGATTAAAGACTCATCTTGTAGTAGATAGTCATTCAATATTCTCTCCTTGCACCTTAAAGCATGGAATGTACACAAATGAAATAAATTGGTACTCTCTTTCACCTCAAAGAGGGAAGTATATTGATGAAACTCTCTTGCACCTTAAGACATGGAGAGTACATTAATGAGTGAAAATGGTTAGTGGTCAACCAAAACCACCAAATACAGTGATGAATTGGTTCAGGGTAACCCACAAGAAAACCCATGATTTCTCATAGTTCAACTAATAAAGGGAAGAATATATATATGATGATTGTCAAACTTCAAGTTTAAACAATAAAAACAATAAAAACAAGCACATTGCAAATTTTTCATCACTTGTGATAAATTTCTAATTTGGGCACTTTGAGGTTTATTACACTTGTTGTATCTTTAAGTGATATGCATAGATGTGATCGAGTCTTTTGGAGATGACTGATTTAGGATTTGAGCGATTACAATAGGACATATGGTTTACTACTCATGGTTATTTGGTAGAATTGTGGTTCAATATTTTGTAGTTGAATTATACATAAGACACATGATTGAGATGTTGATTGACACTATTTATGTGTCATTTTCTGATAACAGATTCGTGAACATTTTATTCACTTGGATGGTCATTTGACCTAGCAGAGGACAACTAGACTCATCTGTATTGTTGCTTAGCATTTGATTAGGTTGTCAAGCATTTCCAAGGATGTTTCAGAATTGCAGCTAATTCACTTATCATGATTCTCTCTTATAAGTGATTCTCTATCATAAGATATTGGAGTTCACATCAGTGCAAAATTACATAATGTTCTGGCTCACATTTTTAGACAATGAGATTTTCTAGATTCTATAAATTTTCAACATCAAGGGTTAATTAGGAAATTTCTCATCAAAACTCAACTCAAGAATTAGAATTTTAGAATAAATAATTGAAAATAGATATTATTTTATGCTACCTTGTTATACAATAACTTTTTATACAATCACGAATTCATACACTATCTTTATATATTTCTCATTAGAGAATATAGTTTTTATGGTAAGTGTATTAGATCCTATTCTGTCTCATCCTTGTCTAATCTCTCCATAAAGTGTCACTTTGAGAGAAAATATAACTTATAAAGTGATTTTACCGTTTAAATGAATATCGTAATCAAATAGAATATGGATTTTATGTTCTATTTCTTATTATAATACATAAACGACAGTACCACAAATTGGTAGAAGAGAAGCGCCAGGCTTAGAATTATGAAATCATACATACCCTGAAAACCCAAGACAAATATTTGGCGGAATATGGAAAAGTGAATTTGGGTTTGGCAAATATGGAAAAAGTGAGTTTGGGTTTCTAAGCTAGTTAACACGAGCTGATTACCAAGCAGTATTGACTGGAGAGTTTGTTAAGAGAAGTTGCAAGGACATGCATGAATAGAATACCTTCATCTTTCAATGAAGAAAGCAAAGTAGCAGCGTGCCTGTACACTACAAGCACAAAGTGATTCATCAGAGACTTTGGAGATAACATTCATGCCACTGCAAAGATATCATCGCTACAGAAGGATTTGATTTCTCAACTACTTCCTCGTTGATAATCAAATAAAAAACTGCCAACGCAGACTGTGGACTGGAGCTTCTCCTCTCTTCTATGACACCTGAGGTTTCATAATACACTGTACGCACTCATATTTATAGATGAACAAAATCCAAATGAATATAATCTGCCAATCCAGACTGCTCATCTAATCGCAATAGCAATAACTAGTGCCACGAATAAACGGAGAATTACGAATCAGAACTCCACTGAGGAATTTTATCAATTCTACACTCCACGAACAAATCGGTTATGGGCAATCGCTCCGTATCATATTCGCTATCCTTTATCATTTAATTTATACACAGAATGACAGATTATTTTAAACAATAATAAACTGGTAGATGGCGAGTCAGTTAAATTAAAGTAAATACGTGAACAAAGCAAAAGGAAGATCTGCGCATAATGACGTGTACAGGAAAAGTATGTGCATGTGACAACTGATTCAGGAAGATGGATGAATGAAGAAGATGGCAGAGATAAAGTAAAGTTAGTGGGGAAGAAGCACATATTCATGCCACGTCACGTTATCCATCGCTGTTCTGATGGCTTTCCCCCTGTATGGGACGCAGAATCTAGACCAGGTAACAGGTGAGAGGTTTTCATAACGAGGAGGCAAAGTTAATGTTTTGAGTAACAGGGGAAAAAGAATTCCATATATACTTTTTGATGAATGATTTCCATTCGAATGAGAAAATGCTTTATATAACAAATCGTGGAAGGATTTTGGTCACCTTGTTACAAACTTATATTTCATCAAGAAAGAATATCACTTAAAGCAGAACCATATAATAATAATAACTATAAAATAAGTTAAAGTAGAACCATATAATATTAATATATAAAATCACTTAAATTAGAAGAATATAATTTTAATATCTATGAAGATTGGAATAGATAAATGGCACGCTTGAGTAGTGGGGGAATTAGAATGAGTTGTCTGATCATGGATATTTATATTTAATGGAAAATAATATTGAAAATGTCATTAGTATGGAACAATGGCTTTCTTCACTCATGTGGCCAACGAGTGTTATGTCATGTTTAGAATGACCCAATTAAAATGTATTTAGAAAAGATTGAAGTGTGGACGAGAGAATTTCAAAAAGTCTTTTCTAGTTTAAGAACGGGGATAAGTAATGATTAAAAAACACATAATATTCATTCTAGGCCCTCATAATATAGGACAGATTAATACATGTAAAGTATGTATATATTGTAAATATACATTTACAAATGAATGCATGAATGTATTAAATTTGGATGATTAGAAAAATATAATATATGTTTTCATAATATATGACACATTAATATTAATATATGTAAAGTATGTATATATATATTGTAAATACACATTTATAAATGATGGCATAAATGTATTAAATTTGGAAAAAAAAAAAAATAGTGAGAAATATTAATATTATTAATAATTATATATTGATTATTATTAATGATGTTATGTTAGTTAATGATTTTTATTTAAGGAAAATAAATAAGAAACATAAAGATAGTGGGAAATATTAATATTATTAATAATAATATTAATATTATTAATAATAATCAATATATAATTATTAATAATATTAATATTTCTCACTATCTTTATGTTTCTTATTTATTCTCCTTAAATAAAAATCATTAATTAACATAACATCATTAATAATAATCAATATATAATTATTAATAATATTAATATTTCCCACTATCTTTTTTTTTTTCCAAATTTAATACATTTATGCCATCATTTATAAATGTGTATTTACAATATATACATACTTTACATATATTAATATTAATGTGTCATATGATTACAATAATATATAAAAATATTAATATTATTATTAAAAATATGTTTAACTTTTATCTAAATGGGTTATGATTCACTTTTAGAGAGATTGCTATGGTAGAATGTGGTTCACTTTAACTAATGAAATGAATCCATAAAGATCACTTAATATTTTATTTAACATTGTAAATTGTTTTATAAATTTTTCAAGTTATTGATTACAATTTATATTTGCATTTGAAATTTTAAATAACATTAAAAATATGTTTTCTAATTTTTTATTCAATATTTAAAAAAAAAAAATCATAAGTCAATTTATGTTGTTGTGATAATGTATCTTAAAAAAAAAAAAAATGCATGAATGGATAATATGTGGATTTTGTAGATTCTATTATTTTCAATTTTATGTTTTTTATTTTTCCTTAAAAATCTATATTTATAATATATATGTTTTTTTTTTTTTTAATATCATTAAAAGTATGTTTATAATATATTTTTGGTTGCGATCAACTATAACAGTTATATAAAATCTACACTTATTTGTGAATCTTAGTTGTCTTTTCATTTTTTCTGAGTGGGCCTAATGGTTAAGAACATGTGTTTTCGAGGTCACAAGTTCAAATCCAAAACAGGGTAGGGTATGTATACCTCCGTAAACTTTACCAATCAAATTGTTGAGCAGAGAGGGATCGCTTGCCCCACAAACAAAAAGATCTCATACACCAATTTAGTGTGGCTTAGCTATGACTTTAAAAAAGTTTATTATTATTATTATTTTATTATATTAGAATTAGAAAATCATATTTAAATTAAGCAAAACTTATATAGGAAGAAAGTAGAATAAACTTTAAATTTAAATTTGATGGTATTATATTCAATAACAAATTTATTTTGTCTATTTTCAATTATATATATATATATATATATATATATATATATATATATGAATTTTTTTTAATTAGAATTAAAAATTCACATCTAAATTGAGTAAAAATAACAAATTTATTTTGTCTATTTTCAATAAAATATTTTTAGATATGTATATTTTTAACATTTTAACTCAACAAAAGTATGGTGATTTTGGAAAGTTTCTCTTAGTGCTTTTTCCGCACAAAAAACAAAATTCTAAAGAATCAAAAGTAATCACTTACCCTTTTAAGATCCTATAGACCAATTCGATCTTAATGGACGTTAATAATTATCATCATCATATAAAAAATTTCAATTAAAATTTAAAATTCACATTTTAATTGAATAAAAATTAAAAATTATATAGAAAAAATAAAATTAAACCTTTAATTTGTTAATATTATGTTTAACATTATTTTGTAGTTGCGTCAAATTATCTTTGAATGAACATACTTAACATAATTTTTCGACGTCATTTGTAGATTCAAAATTAATTTTTATTCATTATGGAAAAACAAATTATACTCATGCACACACTTTACAAAGCCTTCGGAAATCAATTAAGAAAAATATAAAGGTGATGGGTTTTGGAAGATTATTTCTCTGCGGTTTTGAACGGGAATAATACTTTTCTTTTTTTTTTTGTTTTTTGTTTTTTTAAGATTATATATCTAGGGTTTTCAACACAAATAATATTTTAATTTCTAAGATTATATATCTAGGGTTTTGAACAAGAATAATACTTATTTGTTTATTTATTTTTTAGGAGATATTTTATTTCTAAGATTATATATCTAGGGTTTTGAATGGGAATAATCTCTGTAGTTTTTACCTTTTTTACCCAGAATAATCTCTGTAGTTTCTCTCGACTTCTCTGTCGTCTTCATAAATTATTTTTTGGCTTATTCAAAGGGTTGGGCTATTTATTTTATGTTTTAGAAGTAAAAGATGATTTGAGAGATAAAGTCAATCCATAATAATAATTGTTACATCTTTTTTCTCTTCTTTTCAATATGAGCACTCCACCACCTATTCCAAAAATTCACCCTAACAAGGGGAGGCCCCCCAAAATCACCCTAGAGATCCTTTACAATTACTTGGAATCAGTAGAAAAAAAAGAGAAGAGAGAGATGTCAAAATCCAAATAGAGTTAGAAACATTAGAAAAAAGGAGTGAAGAAAGAGATGTAAAACTCAAAATAGAGCTAGAGGCAATGATTGATAAAAAAATCAAAGATACCATTCAAACTCAAATAGAGGATAGATTCTTAGGGTTCAAGAGTGAATTGCAAACAATGAAAGATAGAATTCAAGAAATGGAAACAAATAAGCAATCAACCCATGAAGGAAGGGTTGAAGGAAATCACAACTTCAGAGATAGGATTAAAGAGCTAGAAGAAAAACTAACCAACAATTTGACCCTTAGTAATATGGAAAACAAATTAGATATCAAACCCATCAAAGAGGAAATGAATAAGCTAATTGAATTGGACCATGAGCGTAACAAAAGAGCCTTGAACCTCATAATTTTTGGTATAAAAGAACAAGAAGAGGAGGATACACTAGCAATAGTAAAAGAAGAATTAAAAAATAAATCACAAATTGATACAACTTACCTCATAGAAGGAAAGAGGCTAGGAAAAATAATTGATCACAAACATAGGCTGATCTGTGTCAAAGTAAGTTGTACTGACCATAAATATAGCATACTTAGTAAATATCTGAGCTTAAAAGGGCCAGGAATATTTATAAATGAAGACCTCATTCCCAAAGAACAAGTTGAACTAAGAAATGAAGTTCAAAAGGTAAAAGAGGTCAGGAAAGAAGGAAAATGGGCAATAATTAGAAATCGAAAAGCTATTGTTAGGGATGGAGACCAGAAGGATAATAATAAATAGGAATTCGAGACACTTGGGATCCTTTTTTGGAATTGTCGTGGCTTTCCATGGCGCAAAGGTCCTACGATAAGTTGGATCCTGAGTGGTATTGATATTATCTGTCTAGCTGAAACTTGGGAGCATGAGGAATCTATGGTCCCTAACATGGAAGGATTTGTCTTGTGGTCGGCATGGAACAAAAAATCCCACTGTAGAGGGATAGGAGGCAAACAGATTGTTTGGTACTGAGTTGGTCAAGCTCTACAGCTCTCAAGACCTAATAATTTGCAATGGAGTAATGAAGTGGCCAAACTCCAACCAAATGACTTGTATTCATGGGCTAGGTAGTAGTGTTGTAGATTATTTGATATCTGATATCCATGTTTCTAACCAAATAAAAACTTTTGACCTTTTAAATGACCATGAGCCTGACTCTGATCATAAACCTTTAACCGTAACTCTAAAATTTTCCATGCATAGGAGTACCATTGAAGAGAATTATGATAATCAAAGGAATTTGCGCTTTGACAAAAGTAAAGTTGACATTTTCTTAAAGGATTTAAATAGTAAATTAAAACTCCTAACTTAGAAGGACAACATTGAAGAACTCTATCTTAATTTTACAACTACCCTTTCCACTTCCATTAACAAGTTCTCTTTCAAGGTGCCCCATAAAAAAAATAATAGAACAACCAACCCTTGGTATGATAAAGAATGTAAAATTGCTAGGAAATCCATTAGGGATGCTTCTAATGAGCCCTTAAAACTTGATAAGATCAATACGTACAAAGCCATAATTAAAAGAAAAAAAGATACTATATCAATAAAAGGCAAGATCAACTTTCACAACTATACAAGTTGGATCCTAAGAAGTTCTTGGGCCAAATTCTAAAACACAATACTAAAGAAAATAATAGGATTCCCTTAACGGACTGAAATTCCTACCTTAAAAGTCTTTACGAGTTCCCTAATGCCATGGACACCTTTCCTATTGTCCCTAAAAAGGAAAAAGTTTTTTCTTTAGATGACATAGAGTTCAGGGTTAAGCAGCTCGCAAATGGGAAAGCTAAGGTCATTTGAGGCTACCAAGCTGAAATTTTTAAAATCGGAAGGCCAATCCTTATCCCTCACATACACAAGCTCTTCAATTTAGCAGTCAAGCAGGGATTCTCTAAACCCTGGATGCAAAGCCTCATTGTTCCTATTTTTAAAAATGGGGATAAAAACATTCCCTCTAATTATAGGACCATTATGATTAGCCCGATTTTAGCCAAGATTTATGGAATTATTTTGGAAAAGAAGATTAGCATTTGGCTAGAAAGTCACAGTAAAAGAGCTAAAGGTCAGGCCGGGTTTAGGAGATATCATTCAACTGTGGACCATCTTGTTACCTTTAGGATCATTGCAAAGGAGTTCTGCAATACTAAATCCAGTCTTTTTTGTTGTTTTGTTGACTTTAGGAAAACGTTTGACATGGTTCCTAGGAAAAACCTTTGGAATAGGTTGGAAGAGATAACAGTGCCTCTTGAGTTGAGGGCTCCTGCAATAAGGATGTATGAGAACGTTATTTCTAGGTTTAAAAACACTGAGGGCTGGTCAAAAGAGATTAACTGCAATATCGGAGTCAAACAAGGTTTTCCCTTGTCCCCTACCCTTTTTGGCATATACATTGATAAATTAGAAGAATGTTTGGAAAAAACAGGTTGTGTTGGCCCTACACTCACTGGTATAGTCATCAATCTTCTTCTTTATGCCAATTATATCGTTCTTATGGCAAGGAGTCCCCATGATCTTGAAAACCAACTAAGAATCCTCAAGGATTTTTGCTCCAATATGGGTATGACTGTTAATACTGATAAGACTAAGGTCATGATTATTAAATCTAATAAGATCCCTTATGATACCTTTGTATATGACA
>ML779123.1:900691-972214 GCA_009831015.1 Picea engelmannii | reverse complement strand
CAAATACAAAAGAATTTTATAACCTATAATCTCAAAATTAAAGGAAATACGCCCTATCCCATCCTCCTCGTAGAAACTAGCCTCTCCCCTATTGAGAGCATGGTTATGACTAGATACCTAATGTATAAGAACAAGTTAAACAACATGGAAGACAAGAGGTTACCTAAAATTTCTTCCAAATCAAGTCATAACCACCATCGACTCAAGCGAGGATGGCATAAAGACGCCCAATCTTGGCTAAACTATTGTGGAATAATGGAAGAAACCATTTTGCAGAATAAAGATACTATTAAAAAAAATGTTAAATCAAAATTTAAGGAAAAAATGTGGTGTGATAAAGAGTTAGAGGAAAAAAGAAAATTAAGGTATTTTAAAGATCTAATCAACCCTAATCTAGAAGATCAAAATTATCTATCTATTTTGCTAAAGAAAAAAATAAGCATTGCTAAGATAAGAACAAATTCTCATGAGCTCCATAGTGAAACTGGGCGTTGGTCAATTCCTAAAACGCCATGGGATGAAAGAGTGTGTCACCTTTGTGACACTAAGAAGGTTGAAGATGAAAATCACTTTCTCTTAGATTGTCCAGCCTATACCCATATTAGATCTCATTTTCAAAATATTGATCACACTACCAACCTTCCTAACCTCCTAACTCAACAAAAGTATGGTGATCTTGGAAATCTTCTCTTAATGCTTTTCGAGCACAGAAACAAAATTCTAAAGAATCACAAGTAATCACTTACCCTCTTAATTTCTGATAGACCAATTAGGTCTTAGTGGACGTTAATCATCATCATCATCATCATCAATTTATTGCAATCTTTAACGATTATTAAATTTTTCAAGGCTGCTAAGGCGTAAAGATGAAAAACTTATCACGTGATCAAAGAAGTCTGTCTAAATCTCTTCTCACTCTATGTGATGATAAACGTAAGAACTAAAAATATTTGTTTTTTCTATTTAAAATTTTATGATATTATGTTATTTTTTATTTCCTATAAAATGTTGGATTCTTTTTTGGAAAAAATATAAATTCAGAATTTTAGAGATATAAACATTTTGTAAAACGTTGAATTCCTTCTTTGCAAAAAGATAAATTTAGAGTTTTCAAGATAAAAGGATTTTGTAAACATGGTTAGTAAAATAAGGTGTCCAAACAATCTCATCTGAATAGAAATGATGATATTTATAATGAAAAAATAAGAAAAAGCATGGAAAAAAAAGAACATATAAAAATGTTTGAGAATTGAAGATACAAATGAAGATGTTGGGCAAAAGGGTTTAAATAGTAATGTTGATACACATGATACAAAGAGAAAATGGACTTTATCCATGGAAAAGAAGAATATAAAATTGATGAATAAATTAATACAAAGATAAAATGGACTTTATCAATGGAAAAGAATAATATAGAATTGATGAATAAATTGAAGAAGATACTATTACATAATATTAATTAATGAATAATTTGAAGAGGAGGTTAATACATAAAGAATGTTAAGACAAATTGGTAGTCATTATGATATTCAATTTAATAAAGTCTTCTTATAAAACATTATTACAACAAAAATTGAAGGGTTGGGGCCCAATTTTTTCTCTCATCCTATATGAAAATGTGTTTGTGATATTTCCACAACTTTTTTTTTAACAACTATTAGTGGTTGCAAAAGCACAAACCTTATGTAGTTTAATCAAATACAACAAGTTGAAAAAGGATACTATATTATTGAATGTTAAAAACTTCATGAAAGAGATAAAAGTAAAGCAAGGGCTAATTTTCCATGTTTTTTCCAAAAATGAGATTCGCTATTTTAAAAATGATTTGCCCAAATTCTATAGGATAAAATTATTTTAACTTAAAAATAGCCAAAAGTTTATAAAAACTATATAAAATACTTAGAAATTTGAATAGTTTTTACAAAAATATCTCCAAACATTTATAGTTGACATATGAAGCATTAGGAAGATTCTCCAAGGTTTCTACATTTTAAAATAAATTTCCATCCTTAAAATCATCCCTGAAGTAAAGGATAGTGTATCTAAAAACCCAACCTAACATTTCAAAGATCATAAGATCTGATGCAAGGGTTGGACATACCGATATACATGTTATTATTCTTAAATATGCAAGTTTAACAAAATATTTGTTGACCCACATATCAAAATGGTGGGAACCTCAACAAAGATACTACATAATCATAAAAATTTAGGATGTAGTTAGTGGTGAATAATGAACTTTCTTGTTGGAACATTATTTGTAGGCAATCCTACAAGGATAAACTTCTAGAAGGTGTTTTTCTTTTAAATAAGGATGGTAAAATTATATTATAAAAGATGGTTGCAACAAAGTTCATCTGACCAAAATATTATACATAGTTTACTAATGTCCATTGGAAAAATTAATGGCTTTCTTCTTCATCTAGTCTTGTATTGTTGCATGTTAGTTCCTAATCTACAATGTCCATGGGTTCTATCATCTGAATCACCATGTTCTCATCCTTATTTTCCCCTTGCTATGAATCCTCTAGTTAGAAGCCACTAAGTGTGCATCTTTGCTCAAATTTTCTACCAAATTCTTGAAAAAATGATACTCCATCTCAAGGATGGCCAATTGCTACTTGACTTGTATAAGGGTATTCATGATTTTTGAGAATTGTACCATATAATGTTGTTCATAGTCATAGAATTTAGCTATGAGAGAGATAATAGAGGCTATGCTCCCTTGTAACATATCTTCACGAGACCTTAAGACTCTTCTTAGCTTAATTAAATCACGATCCATAGTGTGCAAGTGAATAGGTGGAAAGGAACTCAGGAATGACTAGCCTCTAATCTTAATTCAAAATAAAGTATGGGTAGATTAACTAGGAACTAAGTGGAGTGGCCTCTATCAGCATGCAAGTGAACCTATGAAACAACGCGTGTAGTATAAATGATGAGAAACTTGACACCACTTCTAAGGAACAAAATATGTCATTCCCCAAAAAAGACATTGAGTAGTAGTAGAGAGAGAATAGGGTAATTGAAAGTTTTACAAAATGAAAATGTAAAACCAAAAGTCTACTTGAAATCCAAAATGAAAGTTGAGAGTAGACCAATGGAAATGTTGAACTCAGAACCAGGATACAAGTACCAATTTTTTTCCTCGAAAATCTATATCTTAGAAACTCAATCTTAAAAATATATCCATTGTGTCAAGAAGTAGTAGGGACATGACTAAACCGAAGCCGTGCTCTAAGAAAATTTAACTAATTAAGAAACAACCAAGTGAAAAATAGATTGAAAACCAACATAAAAAGAGAAATATAGAGGACCATGATGCCCCATTGTTTGACTTGTAATATCCCATGTGCCTGAATGAAGAATAAAGCCATGACTTCAATACTTCCCATCCTGGTAGCCTTAAACATGTGTTAGGGGGTGTTGGGTATCTTCATGTTTATTACTATCAGTGGATGAGTTCATGTATGAGGGACACGTGGTGATTTATGATCGAGGTATTTATCATTTAATTAGGAATTAAGGTATGACTTGGGTAGTTTGGACCCCATTAACCTATAGCACCCCAAAATTTATCTTTATTTCCATGTTGTCCATTACATCAACATTCTTATTGTGGCTATGGAGGACATGAAAGAATGAAATTCATTGGATCTTTAAACCTGATAATGTGATCTAGTCGGGATTGAGTTAATTACATGGTTAGTGGGGCCTTTCTTGATCATAGACCTAAAACTTATGCTAGCATCCCCAAGATGATTAGATCATGGATAATAATTTCAACCGCTAACCTTAGTGCCTAAAGTATTGAATAGTATTCTACCTCATTACTAGAGACCGTTTGTAAGCCCCAATCATAACACAATTCGTGTTTCCCTCCGAGATCAATGAGGATCCCTTTCTTACAACCCCTAGGTTATTTTTCGATGCACCATTGAAGAACAAAATGAAAGAATGTTGCATTGATATCCATTGTTGAAAATGGATTATAGCCATTCATAGTTTCTAATTTGATCTAGGAGAAGGATTCATGTCTATTTTTATAATTGAGAAAGGGGAAATGTAGAACTATCAAATCCATATTTGTTCATCTTCCTCCCAATAATGATTTTATAGAAAATTATTCCCTTTGGTATTAATATGTTCTGCTAGGAGTCCCTTTTCCTTCACTACAAATCTGAGAGGAGGATCAAGTTCTTGCTTGAAAATTTCCTTGTTTTGTTCCATCCATATTTTCTAGGATGTGTATTTGGAAGGGTTGTCCATAGCCTTTTTAAAAGGGGTTTGTTTTTCAACATCCGTTGATAATTTTTCACCCATTGAGTGAAAATTTCCTTCCATCTCTTTGGAATTTACATTCTTATTCGTATTTCCGAGAAGGAATCTCACCACTCACTTTTGGCATAATCACATTCTAGAAAAAGATGTTGAATTAACTATGAATTAGAAAGACATAATGCACACCTGGTTGGATCCTGTAATGTCCCCACTATAATCCACATTTTTATTAATGCTTAATGTAGATATAATGTGTGTCTATGGCAAAGTGATTTATATGAAAATTATATTTTTGAATTTTAATAATAAAACGTGATGCCAACTAATGGGGGATATGGACAAAGATGGGAGACAAATTCATTTGTAAACTTCCCTGGATATTGCACTGAAAAATTTCATCACAACAAATCTAATAAAATACTAAAATCTTCACTATTAAGGTTATTTTTTCTTTAGATCTCCAGAATATTTAGTTACTAATTTTCTACTTATGCATGAAATAGATAAAATGTGGAAAATAGAGAACAATAAAATACAATCACACCATCCACAAATGAACAGGATATATAACTTGGTAAATCCAATATAGGAGAAAACCCATCTAGAAGGTGAAGCTTCTCTGCTCTCTTTTCTCTAGTATATAAATGATAAAAGTACAAAGAAATAGACACTCTCTGTGGAGTTTCCTTTGAAATGTGGCCTGTATGGATGCTACATAATCTCTCATCCTTTGTTATGCTCACAAAATACCACTCTTGTATGACTTTATCAACTATGGAACAAAATACAATGCAAAATAAGGGAACCCCTTCTCTTCCTAGTGGATCAATATTTAACATAGCCTGATATCCATATAGGGGTAGGTTTTTTTACTTCCTCAACCCTCAATTGTGATAGTGTTTTGGACCTTATAGAATCTTATTAAAATTAAATTTGTGGCTATCCCCATATGTGTGAGTAACGGAGGACGACATGGCATCCTTTCGTACCACTGCGGTCAATAAGGTAGGTCAACTTGCAGGAGGCATAACGTTTCCATACAAACTATGATTGATGCATAGTCTACACTGTTGGAAAGGTATTGGAGTGTGAAAGAATTTCAAAGGGGTGTTCCCAAGTTTCAAACACAAAAACCCCCCAAAAATTCATTTAATGCCTCACAATGGCTTCGAAAGTTTCTTCCCCCATTTTTCCAAGCTAGGACTTGCCACTAAAATGTCCCTGCGAGTTTAATCCTCTAATTTTTTCCACTATGAAAGGATCTAGATACATGATAAAAAAAATATAATGATGTAATCTAGATCATGAATTAATCCACATGAGAGGGGAGGGTCTAAGAGAATGTCTAAGAGAGGGGTCCAAGGGGGTGATTACCCATGTATATTAATTCAACCCACATTCCTGAATTTATTTATCATTATCTATTAAACTTCTAATTTTTTCTTGAGTATAGAAGAACCCAATCATTGAACGCATGGAAGAGAGTGGGTTTGCGAAGTCACATCCCATAGTTATTGAGAGCATGGGGGTTGAGTACAATCATCTTGGGTAAGCGTGTAAGTCAATCAAGCAAACAAAGAGAGGAAATTTTCATGGGTAGTGACAATAGTTTTAGACAATCAATGTTTTGCATGAACAACAAGAAGAGAGAAATGACGAAGGGATTTGGAACTGTAATACCCTATTTTTGAGTCCCTAGTTCAATAATGTAATTGTTTATTTGATGAAAGGTTAGAGTTCCTATAAAAACTAAAAGGGACTGGAGTGCATGTGAGAATGTAATTCTTTTGAACACATCAATAATAAAATTACATCGTTGGTTGCAGGATGAATAAGGAAATGAGTTATAGGTGGATATGATTCCAAGAGAGAGGGGGAAATCGAGGAGATAAACCTTTATGATTTTTTTAATTAACTATCACCCATGTTTAAGTTGGGGGGCATATAAGGGGTTGTATGAGTCTCTTGGGGAGACCACATTGACCTTGGAGCATTTTGATACAAAATCCATATTCTTAATTGTCTTGGGGGTTCGTTCATTCATTCATGTAGTTAAATGGGTTGGCCATCTCATTTTGAACCAAATTTGTTTCGGGGGGATTTTTCTCTCTAATTTTCTCTTCTATATCCTTCTTATTATTCCAAGGGAAAAGAGGAAATGAATTACTGGGGAACAACAACCATGGTCAGTTAGTTGTAGGAATTACTAGTGCATTTTATGCCATGACTTAATGCTTGAGTGCATGGATGGAGTGACATTTGATAACATTTTTCACAAGTATAAATCCTAAGAGTCCTAGCATTGAGATTATGGACCACATGTAATGGAGCCCTGGAAGGAAGTGGACAACTTGAGGGATTGTGTGACAGGGAAAGGGGTTTATTCTATTGGGTGGTGTTTGTTGGGGGAAAGAGAGATGATGTACTTTGGATTTTTTTGTGTTGAGAAACCTTTGAGAGCTTGAGTTTTGACTCGTTTGGGAAGCTGAGTGTCACCCTAGAACATGTACTTGTGGATTCATAGCACTATCTTGGGGGTGGAAAGTTGTTGAGACTAGGAACAATAGTGCCTAAGGTTGGGTGAACTTCCTTGGTCTGCATCCAATTGGGGATTATTTTTGTTAAAGATAAATGCTTTATGTCATGTGTTTCTCTTCTTATACATAATTATTTCTAGTGTGTTTGGATTATTATCTCTAAGTTAAGTATTAATAATGTTCCTACTTGTTGGTTATTACTAAGCATGGAATATTGTTCATTGTTTATTTGTTTAACATGAATCTTGATGATCGCATGTGTTAATTGCATGCTTCTTTATTGAATTTTTTGGTATCATAAATTTTGAATTGGCTCAAGAAGTGTGTTCTTGGGTGTGGTGGGCGTAATTGGCGTGTGTTGATGGTTGGGTACGTTACAGATTGGTATTAAATCACCTTAAAGGGAATTTTAGAAGCAGTGTATCCCAACCTTGATGGTTGGGTACATCACAGATTGGTATGAGAGCTGCAGGTTTACAACATTGGGCCTTTGAAGGGACCTGCTATAGAAATTCTTAAGGTTTTATTTGAATTAGTTGATGGCTCAAGTGGAATGGGAAAGTTGGATCATGATTTAGATGAGAAATTGGATATTGATATTGTTGTGCGTAATGGTTTTACTTCTATATGTGTTAAATGTGGGAGAAAAGAGGAGGAGCATGAGAGTTTGGCCATACGCCTGAACAAGATAAGATTTTAGGGACTTGAATGATTCCAAGATATGCTCATAACTGATATTTTAACAAATCCATGAATGGAAATGCAACCGACAACCTCAACGACCATTGATCTCATCCTCACATGGATCTCCACTTTTGAGTCATGATGGGCATTCTCTCCTTTATGCCACATGCATGGGGAAACACTTGATTGAACTATTTATAAGATAAATATAACCCTTCATTATTTTTGTGAGATAAAGAGAGTCACAAAAACCCGTGGAGCCCTTGCTCAATGTAAACTTTTACTTGGAATCGATGGCTGGAGACCAGAATCTTGTTAAGAAAGTATGGTATGAAAACTTGCGAGGAGCACCCTGTGGGATGGTGGGCCCATATCATACGCCTTGGAAGTATCCAAGCCTAGTTCCCATGTTGAAATCCTAGTACCCCAGTGGGTCGGTGGCTCAGTGGTTAGACTAGATGAGAGTCAAGAACATGAAATATGGAAGTTGATTTGGTGGGTCGATGGCCACATTATCTGCCACATCTAACACACAAGGAAGGGGTCCATATGGATGTCATGTCAAATAGGAATATATCAACAAAAAAAATTTGGTTAGTGATCATTGCCACATCATCGCCCTCATCAAAGCCATGTGAGTTTCACGTCAGTGACACGTGTAGCACCATGGTTAGCCCACGTTTCAGAAGGATAAGGTTTCATGTGTTTAGGTGTTAGTTAGACCACCTACCCCAGTTCCTTTAAATGTTGGTCATAGGATATATGGAATGAGAGATTTGGTTCACAAATATTCAAACATAAGCTCAAAAGAGAGTTCATTACATCAGACCCTCAGACCCCTCAAAAGTTCCCCAACCTCATTCCTTAGTTGACATCTAGGTGGCCTAGTGCCATGGTGGATTTATGGATTGGGTAGACCCTAGATTGTCTTGTTGGATGGATTTACATGGACTTTTGAAACCTTGGTGGGCCGATGGCTCAATGACCCTATATCAGACCCCCAAAATTTCTCGGTCTCGTTCTCGTTGACTGATATCCCAGTGGGTTGGTGGCCATGTTAGCTTCCATGCCATCCTCCACAATAACACCATGTCAACAATGAAGTAATTTTACATGTCATAAAACACTTGTAGAAGGCGTCCCTATGGAGTCCACATCAACTTGAAAGACTCTTTCTAAAGGAAAATGCTCAAAAAACTTTAGAAGGGCATAAAATTTTGCTCTAACCTTGGAATTGGGAAAACAAATAGTTGTTGGAAAGATTTCAGATAAAGGAATCCAATTATGCATACAAAACATTTTTTTGAGTAGTATATATCACATTCAAGTGGGAAGAAGATGACTGGTGACCTTAAGAAACAAAAATAATAATAATTTTTTACATTCCTTTTTCCAAAAAAGTGTATACATGTTTATTCTTTTTGTTTAACATAAATTATTTTGTGTGCACACTTTCTTGCAAAATTAAGGGTATAAACACATCAATTAAATCTAAGAATTCATATTTGGGAAATGGAGGAAGGAGAGGGATCCTTCAATCATGAGAGAGAGGACAAAGGTCAAAATATCAGTGTTGGAAATGTTGAGATAGAATCTAATGGTCACAGGAGCAGAGTGAAGCCAGAATCATCACTGACCATTTGCATGGAAAAGATGCTATGTGGTAGGATTAGTTGAAGCAAGTTGAGCAAATTAATCAGACCATGATCACTTGGAAGTATTTCAAGAGGTATTTTCATAAGGAATATATTTAAAAACACTACTATGAAAAGAAGATTCAAGAGTTCTTTGAAATTAGGTTGGGGAGTATGACCAAGGGACAATACAAGTATAAATTATTTGGATTTATTGAGTGTGTGGGATTTATCAAGGATGATAAGGTAAACATACATATATTTTTTAGTGTATTTCCATCATTTTATAAAGATAAAACTCAATATGATGAACCTAAAACTTTGAAAGAAACCACTAGAGAGACTAAGTACCTATATGAGAAAATCAAGGTTAGAGAATCTTTCAAAAGTCTTGGAAGGACAAGAAGAGGGAGAATTATGATCATAGAAGGAAGGGATTCAAACCTTCTTTCAATAGAAACAACCCTAATAAAAATCACCAAGGTAATTTTGTTAATGATGAATCCAAGAGGGAAGACTTCTTAGGAAAATGGAGAGACCACCAATCAAATGTTTGGGGTGCAAAGAGGATCACATGCACAGGGATTTCCCTCATAGATAAGATGAAATGAATACCATACAAATCTCCAAGAGCATACCACAATAGAAGACATGGGAAGATGTATTCCAAGAATATATTTATCCTTATAATATCGACAATAATAATACCAATCCCATATGATCGAAGTGGAAGGTAAGATCGTTAATAATCCTATTGGTATTTTAATTGGATAAAGATAAATTCATTATTACATTGATCCTAAACTAGTGGACAAATTATATTTCGAAAAAATTAAGATTGAAAAACAAATTTTGGTTCATCTAGCCACTAGACCCAAAACAAGGATTAATGATACAGTTAGAGACTGTCCAATCAATCTAAACAGAGTAAATACAATTGTTTATATAAATATCATACCATTAGGATATTATGATATCCTAATTGGTATGGATTGGTTGGAAAAAATCATGTTGTCTTGGATTGTCATGACAAGACATTTACATGCCTTGATGAAGAAGGAAAACAAAGCTTTGTGAAAGGAATTGCGAGACCCATTTCTATAATGGAGATTTCAGCCAAGGTTATAACAAAAGAGATGTTTTAGGAAAGGTTGTTAATTGTATGAATATCATGTATAAGAACCATAAAATACAAAGGAACCAAGCCTTAAATACCTTTTAGTATTGCAAGAATTTGAAGATGTATTCCAAGAAATACCCAGATTACCACAGATTTCTCAATTGATTTAGTACCAAGAACTACCTCGGTATCAAAAAATCCTTATAGAATGGGTACACCAGAGTTAAAATAATTACAAATGTAGCTGGAAAAATTGTTGAAGAAAGGGTACATATGCCCAAGTGTTTCTCCTTGGGGAGCACCAATACTCTTTGTTAAAAAGAAGGATGGAACATTGAGACTATCTATTGACTTTAGACAATTGAATAAAGACATTGTGAAGAACAAATACCCTCTACCCAGAATTGATGAGATATTTGATCAGATAAGAGGAGAAAATATATTTTGATAGATAGATTTGAGATTAGGATATCATCGAGTAAGAAACAAGGAATAAGACATTAGTAAGACAAATTTTAGAACTGGGTATGGACATTATGAATTTGTAATGGTGCCATTTGTATTGTACAATGCACCCGTTGTCTTTGTGTGCTTAATGAATGACATATTCATAAATCATATGGATATGTTTTCCATTGCGTTCTTGGATGACATACTTATTTATTCTAAGTCAGAGGAAGAACGTGCGATTCACTTGAGGTTGGTACTGCAAGTATTAATGGAACATCAACTTTATGCCAAGCTAATCGAGTTTTCTTTTAACCAAGAACATATCCATTTTTTGGGGCACATTATTTCATAACAAGGCATAACAATGGACCCATAGAATATTGAAGCCTCTAGAGGATGGCCAACACCCAAGAATATTTCATAAGTCATATCTTTTATGGGATTAACTAGATACTACAAGAGGTTTATAGAAGGGTTCTCTAATATTGTTCATCCCATCACTTCTTTAAAAAATAATGGAACTAAGTGTGTATGGACATCAGAGTGTGAATAAAATTTTAACTTGTCGAAATAATTACTTACTAGTGCATCTGTTTTGAATATTGCTAACCCAAAAGAGAATTTAGTAGTTTGTATAAATGCATGGAAAGAAGGACTTGGTGGAGTCCTCACTCAAACTGGGCATGGAATTAGTTATGAGTCCATAAATATTAAAGAACATGAAGGGAACTATGACACACATGATTTGGAGCTTGCTTCCATACTTCATTCCTTGAATATGTGGAGGAATTATTTAACGGGGAAGACGTTTGAAGTAAGGACAGACCATAGTGGTTTGAAGTACCTTTTTGAACAATCAAATTTGAACTCTAGACAAACAAGATGGTTGGAATTTTTAAGTGAGTATGAATTTGACATCAAGCATATCAAAGAAAAGGAAAACAATTTTTTTGATGCACTCAGTAGAAGAGTACATCTCATGCATGCTACAACAATTAGT
The DNA here is from genome assembly GCA_009831015.1 of Picea engelmannii. Lineage (NCBI taxonomy): Eukaryota > Viridiplantae > Streptophyta > Pinopsida > Pinales > Pinaceae > Picea > Picea engelmannii. Next base: position 960,508 of record ML779123.1, on the reverse strand, counting down.
ATGCATCAGGTAGATCTAAAGAGAAGAATTTTGGATGTTGTTGTTATGGACCAACATTACCTACATGTAAAAGAGAATTTACAACAAGAGAATGTACAACAAAAATTAAAAGGGTATGGGATTAAATATGATGGATTAATTATGCATAATAATAGAGTTTGTGTTCATTGTCCCGAAGAACTTAGTAATTTGGTGTTAAAGGAAATGTATAATGTTTCATATGACAAACATCCTAGTTACCAGAAAACAATTGTAGCAGTAAGAAGCAAATTATTTTGGTATGGGATGAAGAAGGTTGTTATTAATTACATTGCTAGATGTATGGAATGTTAGAGAGTGAAAGTTGAGCATAGACACATAGCGAGTTTTCTACAACCATTGCCAAATCCATAAAAGAAATGGGAAGTGGTAACCATTGATTTTATCAGTAAGTTTTTCAGGACAACAAGGAAACATGATTCAATAAATGTAGTTGTTGATAAACTGGAAATAGCTTCCCATTTTGTTCCTGTGAAAATGACTCATACAAAAACTAATATTATATAAATTTACATGAGGGATATTGCTAGATTGCATGGAATTCTTAACGAAATTGTCTCAAGCATAGATACAAATTTTAATTCAAACTTTTGGAGGGGATTATTTAAATGATTTGGTACAAATATGAACTTTAGTAGAACATACCATCCACATTCAGATGGGAAAATAGAGAGGGTCAACCAAGTAATTGAAGATATGTTGATAATGTATGTGATGGATAAGCCATCTAAGTGGGAAGATTGTTTTCATTTGCTTGCGTTTTCCTACAATAATGGGTACCAAGCTTTGTTGAAGATGAGCCCATTTAAAGTGTTGTATGGGAGAAAATGAAATACTCCATTGAGTTGGGACAACCCAACAGACATAGTGGTACCAGGGATAGAATTTCTCAAGGATATGGAAGAAAAAATGGTTAAAATTAAGTAGAATCTGAAAGTAGCACAAGATAGATAGCATAGTTATGTAGATAATAATATTACAACTAGAGAATTTAAAGTAGGGGAGCATGTGATTTTCAAAGTGAATCCCATGAATATATCATTAAATTTGGGTAGTTGTACAAAGATAGCCATCATATTCGGTGGTCCATCTGAGATATTGGACATAATAGGGATAGTTACATACATGCTTGCATTGCTTGCTTCCATGAATGTGCATAATGAATTTCTTGTCTCTTTGTTGAGAAAGTATGTGCATAATCCTAACCATGTTATTGATTTGAATTTGATTCAAGTGGATCCAGAGGGGTACTTTCAAGTCCAACTGATGTGCATATTGGATAGAAAATTCAAAGTGATCCATAATTGAGTCATAGAACTGGTTAAAGTTCAATGGAACTGCTACAGTCCTGAAGATGCTAGTTGGGAGCATGAAGATGCCATGTGGGTAGAGTACCTATGACTTTTTGAATAATTTTGATATTTTACTCTTTGTTTTGTATATGCACTAAGGACAGTGCAAAAATAAGGGGGAGGGGAATGTAATACCCCAATTTTGAGTCCTCAGTTTAATAATGTAATTGTTTAGTTGATGAAAGCTCGAAGTTTGTATAAAAATTGAAAGTGGTCAAAGTGCCTATGAGAATGTAATGCTTTGAACACTTTAATATTAAATGTATATCGTTGGCTGCAGGATGGACAAGGAAAAGAGTTATAGAGGGATATGATTACATGAGAGAGGGGGGAACAAAGGAGCTAAACCTTTATTCTTTGTTTAATTAACTATCACCCATGTTTGTGTTGGGGGGAATATGAGGGGGCATATGAGTCTCTTGGGGAGAACACACTGGCCTTGGAGTGTTTTGATACAGAATACCTCTTCCTGATTATCGTTGGGGTTTGTTCATTCATTTGGGTAGTTCAAGGGGTTAACCATCTCATAGTGAACCAAACTCATTTCGAGGCGATTTTTCTCTCTAATTCTCTCTTCTATCTTGTTCTTGTTTTTCCCTGGGAAAAGAGGAAATGAATTGTTAGGGAATAACAACCATGGTTGGTTGGTTGTAGGAATTACTCCTGTATTTTTTTCCATCAATTAATTCCTAAGTGCATGGATGCATTGGCAGTTGATAACCTTGTTCACAGCTGCGAATCGTGAGAGTCCCAACATTGAGATTCTAGACCAGATATAGTGGAGCACTAGAAGGAGGTGGAAAAACTAAGGGAATTTGTGGATGTGGAGGGGGTTCATTCTCTTCGGTGGCGTATGATGGGAGGAAGAGAGATGGTGTACATTGGACTGTTGTGTGTTGACAAATCTTTTAGACCTTGAGTGCTAATTGGTTTGGGAAGTTGAGTGTTTCCCTAGAACATGTACTCATGGATTCATAGCCCTATCTCGGGAATGGATTGCTATTGAGACTTGTAGCAATAGTCTCTAAGGTTGGGTGGAATGTCCTTAGTATGAAAATAGTTGGTGAATAGTTTTGTTAAATATAAGTTCTCTTTGTCATTTGTTTCTCTACTTATACGTAATTATTTCCACTGTGTATTGATTGTTATCTCTGAGTTATGTATTAATAATGTTCCTACTTGTTGGTTATTGTTGTGAATGGAATATTTTTCATTCTTTCTTAATTTAACATGAATATTGATGATTCCATGTGTTATTTCATGTTTCTTTATTTAGTTGTTTGGTATCGTAAATTTTGAATTGGCTCAATAAGTAGGTTCTTGGGTGTGGTGGGTATGCCTAGGCTGTGTTGGTGTCTGAGTATGTTACAAATTGGTATTAGAACATATTGCAGGGTGTTCTAGAAGTAGTGTGGCCTATATTTGATGGCTCAGTACGCCATACGAGTTGGAGCAGCCATGGAGGGTGAATTCTGTAGCATATTTGGAGTAGAATATTGAAGAGTCGGGTTGTCTGTCCTAAAGAGTGAACTCCTGCATGAGTTTCACTATAACAACAAGTGATTTTTGTTTTTTTCATGGTAGTTTTCCTGGGCCCGATCGCAAAAAAACATTGTTTAGGCCCTCAAAATGGCCCTAGAAGTTTGGAATTGTTTTAAGACAGTTGGAATAGGTGGGTGGCCATCGATATCCACCTGGATCAATCCTCCCTCCTTAGGAAGCAATGGTCTCCATTTCATTGAGTTCCTGGGGGAGAGGGGAAAGCGTTTGCTAAATCTTAATCTTGGTCAGTTACTTCCCTTGTTGGAGAACTTGTGTTGCTTAGATTGTTGAATGCTATCATGAGCATGTTGTTGGCAGGGTTGAATCTGTTCCACCAACCTATTGTATGAATTGACTAGGAAGTGTGTAGGAACCCTTGCAGGTGAAGAAACAATATCTTCTTTCTCTTCTACAATCTTCCTCTGTTGGATATAAAGGTCTTAGGCCAAGGATGCAGTGGTTGCATTGTCCATATGTTCACCTTTTGAACAGATTGTGAAGAGAATGGATTTTGTAGTATGAGAGATTACCTTGTGGAATTGTTTTGGTGAAACAGTAGTTGAAACTACCTATGGTATCCTGTAGAGCTGACCCCCCCAGAGACACCACTCTCTCTCATGTTGGGTATCCTAACTCTAACAAGTAAAACCAGTCAAACATTTTACAGCATAACTTTACCAATAACCTATGTGTGATCCATTTCTCATCTCAGCCATTTGTTTTATAGAATTTTCCCATAACTCATCCCCACTTGCACAATTAATTCATTTTTTAATTTATATAATTTAGAATTATTTCCCCCTTACACTTGTAACCCTTTCCCTATTTTGCACAAGTAAAACCAAATTTTATTTTAATAAAATTTAATTTCTCTCACCCTTCCTAAAAGTGCTCCTTGAATCACTCCTAGTTGTCTCTTTATTCCCCTTATTTCCAATTAATGATTGGCGCCTTACTAAATCTGAGTTGAGTTAAAATAGAATTCTTCATTAGTTAGACTAGTGTGAACTAGAATCTAGATTCCTTTTTATGAGTACACATTCTCTCCTCTATGTTTATTTCTTACTTAAAAAAATCCCTTTTAATAATTTATTACACCTATGTGCCTTAAATAAAATCACTAGGATTATTTCAATTTACTTAATTATTGAAATTATTTACCTCATTCCCCTTTTTCTTTAGTTATTGATTTCAGTTTAGCCTCTTTACAAAACTTATACTTAGGATTAATTAAATTTTATTTGCAAAGGCTTAGACACTTATAGGGATTTATAATTAATAATTTCATTCCTTAATTAATTAATTAATTGATTGATCTGGCCCTGCACAATATTTTACAAGGTTAATTAATCTCTTAGGGTTTTCTAAGCCAGCTATATTCATTGACTTAATATTTGTTTTTATTTACGTGACGTGGCCTTCAAGATGCACTCTGTGCTCCAAGGGTGCCACTCGCCTTTGACTCATTTTGGCAGTTTTCCAACCCCTGGAGTCAACACTCCATTCGGGTGACCTTGTGATAGACTAAGGGATTATAAGGAATAAGAAATCTAGCTTATTGCACGCCCTTTAGAAACTTCGTGAGATACTATCTCAGTCTTCCCTCACGACATCATGGACCTCTCGAACTAGGTAACCATTAACCTACAATTTGAGCCACAGCGAGAGTGATACTATGTTGTGAAAGGGACACATCCACACCTCTCCCTCAATATCTGGTCTATTTCCATTGCCCCTCTACTCCTTATGTAAGTCATATTAGAAAGAAATCATCATCCTATATCCATCAACAAAATATTGTCAACGATCCATATATAAAATCATAAGTTATGAACGATCATAGGTCACATATGCATAAATGAAATACTCAAACCAATAAAATCCATTCCGTGACTCAATATGGAGTCCAAGGGGGTCCATTGATTCCCTCGACATCCACAATCCCTCATGTGTCCTTCACACCCAGGGAAACTAGTCAATAACATCTGTCAACATGCATACATCAAACAACATAAATCATAATCCATCAACATCATAATAATAATCCATAAGAAAAACAAATAAACATATATTATAATTGGATCAATTACACACAAGTGTACTCAAATAATAAGTCAATAACATGTGCTCGGAAGAGAGGGATGTTAAACCTCCTCTTGTTTTAAACTTCATCCTGAAGTTGTATAGTATATAAAATGCAATAAACAAAGAATCTAACAATATCTATATGTCTAAACTTTCAAATAAATATGGAAACTGTTGGCGGATATCATATGTGTCATCCCAAGTAGCCGAGTGTGGACTGTAATTGTCCTATTGGACCTTGACCCGATCGACTGTTCGATTCTGTAAATTTCAAATGCGATTGTCCAAAATGCATATGGGCTCTGTCGTGAGTGCACCCTCATCCGAAACCTACAAATAAATCATGTCAATCACATGTTTAGGATCACTAACATAATGTCTCAAAATAGATACATGAAAAACATTGTGCATACACCTCAAAGAATCAGGAAAGGCTAGTCGATAGGCCATGGGTCCCTTCTTTTCCACAACTTTGAAATGTCCCACAAACCTAGGAGAGAGTTAAGCACCCTTTCTCAAGTTGATTGAACTCTTGAGCAGTTTGTCCCTCAAAAAAAATTGGTCACCAACTTCATAATTGCGGTCAACGCGATGTGCATCAATATAGCTCTTCTGTCAATCTTGCGCTTCTTTTATCCATTGTCTTATCATTTTCATTTGTTCTTCCATTTCTTGGATCACTTCTGGTCCAACCAGGACCCTATCCTCAAGTCAATCCCAGCTCAATGGCTTCTGACATGGTCACCCGTAAAGAAACTCAAATGGTTCCATCTTAATGGTACTTTGATGTTTTTTGTTGTACGTAAACTCTAAAAGTGGAAAGAACTCTTCCCAATGCTTATGTTGGTCCATCACATACATATGCAACATATCTTCTAGAATTTGGTTCATTCTTTCTATCTTCCCATCAGTGTCAGGGTGATATGATTTTCTAAAGTTTAGTTGTGTCCCCAAGGCCTCTTGTAAACTAGTCCAAAATCATCCTGTAAACATTGATCCTAGATCAAATATGATCCTTCTCGGTACACCATGTAACCTTACAATCTCGCTGATAAAAACTCTAGCTATGTATGGCACCTGATACATAGTACATACGGGAATAAAAAGTGCACTCTTCGTCAGAGTGTCAACTACAATGAAAATCGAGTCATGCCTCCTTGTCGTTAGCGATAATCCAACAATACAATCCATCGAAATGACCTCCCATTTCGATTCTGGAATAGCATGTGGTTTTAGTAATCCTGCCAGATGTCTATGTTTAGTCTTCACTTGCTGACATTCTAGACATCTTTCCACGTAGCTAACTATGTCTACTTTCATTCCTTTCTAGAATAATAAAGTCTTAAGGTCTACCCTCATCTTCGTGACTCCCGGACGAGCCATGTATACTACCCTATGAGCTTCACTTAAGATCAATTTTATCAATTTGTCATTAGGAAATATGTAAATCCTGTTATTATACCTCATCGGTTCATCATTGTCCAATGTATAGCCTTCAATCTTTGGTACCATCATGGTGTCTTGTCCTATATTTTCCTTAACTTCTTTGTACCAGTCATCATCGATCTGTATAGTTAGAATATTTTCTCAAAGATTCGTTTGAAGGGGTATCACCGAGAATATGCATGGTCTCTGACTCAATGGATCTTCCACTTTGTTCACCTTTCATTTAATGTAAGTGATCTCAAAAATGTATTCTCTAAGTAATTATGACCAACACCTTTGTCCCGCATTCAAGTCACGTTGCATAAAGATGTGCTATAATCCATGGTGATTTGTTTTTAGTTCGAATTTACATCCAATCAGATAGTGTCTCCACACTCTCAAGGCATACACAATGGCCAATAAATCCAAATCATGTTTTGCGTAGTTCTCCTCATGATTTATTAATTCTCTTGAGATGTAAGCGATCACTCGACCCTCTTGCATCAAGACTCTGCCTATGCCTTCCTTGGATTCATCTATGCATACCAATAATTCTTTGTTTAGGTTGAAGACTTTTAGTATCGCCGTTGTCGTCAAAAAATCCTTGAACCTTTCAAATGATTCTGTGCGTTTCTCGGTCCACACAAAATTCTTGTTTTTCTTCTGCAATTATGTGATTAGATTTGCTATCCTTGAAAAACCTTCGACGAACCGTCGGTAATATCCCGCTAAACCCATAAAGTTGCGTACTTCTGGTACATTTGTCGGCATAGGACATTCCATAATATCCTCTACCTTCACTGGATCCACATCGATGCCTTCTTTAGATATAACATTCCCTAAGTAATGAATCCTCGATTGGTAAGAAGAGCATTTCTACAGTTTCCCGTATAATTTGTTTTCTCGTAAACACTGTAGTAACAAGCACAAGTGTTCATCATGTTCTTCCATCATCCAATAATATATCAATATGTCATCAATGAATACTTGAAAAAACTTTTCCAAGTATTCGCATAATACCTTATTCATCAAGCTCATGAATACCCCCAGGGCATTTTTTAGTCCAAATGGTAAGACGATAAACTCGTAGTTTTCGAACCTCGTCTTGAATGCGGTCTTAAGAATATCTTCCTCTTTAATTTGTAATTGGTCATAACTTGATCTCAATTTGATCTTTTAAAACACAGTCATGCCTTTCATTTGATCAAACAAATCATCTATTATTGGCGACACATACTGGTTCTTGATCATTGCCTTATTCAATTGACAGTAGTCAATACCGATTCTGCACAACCCATCCTTATTTCTTATGAAAATAGCAGGTGCACCCCAAAGTGACACACTTGGACATATAATTACTAGGTCCAACAACTCCTTTAGTTTCATTTTCAACTCCTATAACTCAGGTGTCTAAATTCGATAAGGAGTTCTTGCCACCAGTTCCATTCCAGGTTTCAATTCAATGGTAAATTACAACTCTCTTTCCTGTGGCAATCCTGGTAACTCTTCTGGGAACACATCAGAAAAATCTCATACAACCAGAAGGTTTTCTAATCCTTCTTCCTCACCATTTTCATTTAGCGCTAAGATTTCATATAGCATGCATCTCTTGCGCATGCTCTTATGTAGTTGTAGGGAAGAAATGAACATCAATGACACTCCCTGATTTCTTCCTACAATCATTCTTCTTTGTCCCTCATCATTGGTCAAACTCAACCATTTCGTCTTACACTTGAGTATCACATCATGTGACTCCAACTAGTCCATACCTATCATGATGTCATAAGATCCTAAGATCGTGACATATAGGTCAGACTTTGTTACAAAATCTCCCAAGTTAATGAGAAAGTATGTAACCTTCCCTCCAACCTTCTATTTGGCACCCGAAGCCATTTCTATGTACCTAAACTCGTTATGCTCGACTGCCCTTACCTTAATTATTTTAAGTGTTGCACTAGAAATATATCTCTTTGTAGCACCAGGATATATCAAAATACTAAAAGTTTGGTCGACAATTGTACCTGATGTCTCGAACACAGTGGACTAGTTCTCAGCCTGGTGGTTATTCACCACTTCATGAAACCTGTGGGCCTTGCCCAAATCTCCAACTGTAGTTTGTCCGGCTGACCCGACTGCTTTGGACCTCTCAACTAGAAAGTATCACTGGTAATGTGGCTCTCCACATGTCAAACATCTAGTCTTTGGTCCAATAATCCTAGTCCTCGAAGTAGAAGCTACTGGCCTACTAGCCTGAGCTCCTAGTCTATTATGTTGAATAGGCCTAAACTGCTACTGCTGCGAGTGAAGTTGTTGTTGTTTCATTGGTCCCCTATAAGGAGTCCTCTACTAAGGAGTCGACCATCGTGGTGTCATGAACATGGAGCCTCTCGACATATGTTTTGTTGGTGTATGATGTTGTTGCACACCTGTCATCGTCTGTCTAGTTGATCTTGTAGAAGTCCTGCCCTGCCCTCGCTTGTCAACTCTTTTTCAGCTATGAGGGCCTTCTAGACTTCATCATGCAACGTTTGAGGCATTAGGATCCTCACCTTCACATGAATGTTGAAGTTAAGGCCGAACACAAACTTGTTGGCCTTCATCTTCTCTGTGTTCAGGTGTGGAGCATACCTAAGAAGTTCCATGAACCGAGCCTCATACTAGGGCACTGTATGACCACCCTGTCATAAGGCGTTGAACTCATTGAGATGGTGCTCAATGAATTCATCTGACAAATACCTCTCCCAAAACCAGTCCTCGAACAATTCCAATCACGTGTCTTCGACGACCATGTTAAGTTGTGGTAGGAGTGTCTTCCATCATAGAAGAGCGCTCCCCTTCAGCTAAAATACCTCCATGCGTACCTTCATGTTGGAGGTGTAGTCGTGAATTTCAAATCACATCACCATGTTATCCAGCCATGCCTTGGCGGTTGAGCCATCTGTGGCACCCATGAACTCAGGAAACTTTTCCATCTCGAGTTCTCTACGAATGCTACGACTACCCTCCAGAGAACACTGTGAACCCTCATTGGGTACAGGCGTCCTGGCCTCATATATATCTAGTCAATTAATCAAGGCCTCTGACATGCTCTGAAATTATCCCATCAAAACAACCACATCCCCCAAAAAAATATGCTCCTATACAATGACTTGTTCTTCTTTTGTGGGGTTAGACCCCTCTGGTGTGGATGCTACTAGAGGCATCACACCCCCTCCCCTAGCACCATGTCATCTACCTCCACGATGTCCTCTAACCATGATTACCTAGAGGGAGACATTTAAAATTTAATCAGTGATAAAATATTAATCAAGTGTTTAATGCAGTGGAAGGCATAATTATCCCAAGTCGCGGGGTTGAACCCACTCTGATACCATATGTAACGTCCCCTCCATTACAACAACAAACAAGGATATATAATATGTAAAAAAAAAGAATGTATTATGAAAATTAAATCATCATGACATAACTTATAACACCACAAGATACACATCATCATAGTTTAATATCGGGGCATTCGGGGCACTAACATAATTAACAACGACACATAAACAACGCATAAACCTAAGGACCAACGATATTCAACACAACACAATCAAATGAAGAAAATACAATAAATGATCAACCACGTCACTGAGTAATAACGAACTACCCACCCAACCTACCTTGCAAGTTTAGGACCTCCAAGACACATAAGCAACGCTCAAGCCCAGGATTCATCTGATTGATTTTGACCACTTAAGGTCTCAGGGCTGGAGAATGTTCTGAGGAACATGGAGATTTATAAATCTCTTAATCAATCACATCTCATGGCTCCAGTCTAGATTATCAGTCATACATCTACATCATTATAGGGCACAGGAGTAATCTAACTACTAAATAATCATACATCGACTTTATTGAATGGAGAAAGAGTAATTGATTTCTAAAACCTTCATACATCAACATAATCAATGGTGCAATAGTAATCTAGTTACTAAATCAATCATAGTCATCCATTATTCATTGTGTTGATTAAGGTTGGTTGTCATTGATGTCAACCCTTGAAGAAAGACCCGTAGCACAAAGGTTTGGGTAATGGACCCAATATTGTTTGATCTAAATATGACTCATTATTTTTTTGTCATTGTTGATAAGAAGTAAATATGGATGAACTCCAAAGTGGTCCCCTTATGGTGAAAGCCCTCACGGGAAGACAGTTTATGGAGTAAGAGAACCCATGCTTAATTATCAAATAATGAGAAGAAGGAAAGTGAATTTTTCAAGGAAAATATCCTAGATGGATAGTTCTTGTCATGTCATTTCCGGTGGTATGTGGAACGTCACATAATTTCACACGGTTAGAGAGTTATGGCCATGAGAAGTTGGATACCCCAGGTTTGGGTAATGGACCCAAGTTTGTTTGATGGGTAACAATATGCGTTATGATATATTTTCAGATAATACTATTCTATGTGGACATTACATGTTTTTCCATTTCTGGTGGTATGTAGAACATCACATAACTCCTCACGGTTTGAGAGTTATGGCCTTACGAAGTTGGAGGACCCTCATATGTCATCTAGAAGCCCCAAAAGGTCAAAGTAATCAAAGTGGTTTAAGAGATTTTAAAGGTAAATAATAAAGTGAAGTGATGAGTGTATTATAATTCAAAGTGAATACAAAATAAATTATTTCAATAATAAATTTAATGGAGAAATTAGAAGTGGACCCAACTCTAAAATAAGGAAAGTGGGCCAAGTGACCTAGAAGATGTTTTTAAGGAAGCTACTTGGAGAGTATAAAGAAGAGGCAAGGCTCTCTCATTTGAATCACACTTGATCATATTGAATATATATAGGTGTCTTAGGTAACTAGGGATATCTAAACCGTAATTCTGAGTGAAGGTGAAGAAAAGAAGGCCGAAATACAAGGAAGGATAAATTTTTTTGATGGTTCTTTCTAAGGTATGTTATTTATAGGTCATCTCACCATTTTTGTTGTAACTTTTTTTCTATAATGATTCAGATCGTGAAATTGCTATGAAAGTGAGAAAACATATCCAATTATTTATCGTAACAAATTCAGATTGTGGGTCATTGTATTTTGGGAGTTACACTTCGTAGAAAATAGGGTTTGTGGCGAGTCCTGATACTAGCCAAAATCAAGTGTTTCGGGTAAAAATGTCATAACTTCTTCATAACAGATCCAACTTTAGTGAGACCAAATGTGTTGGTTAGGGGACATTCCGTATTATTCTGTGTAACATTTTTAGATCAATTCATCAAATATTTTGTGTAGGGCATGCTCTACAAGGTCTCTCTCTAGAATAAGACAAAAATCAACAAGGTATGTCATTTTTGCTATAACTCCTTTTCTGAGAGGTTACATGTCGTGAAACTTGGTGGAATTGTATAGAACACACTGAAGAAAATTTTATATTAGTTTTAGATCTTTATACATTACAGGTTCAAATTTATGATTACTTCAAGTTAGGGTTGTTGACTAATCCAAAACTAGGCACGTGAGACTAAAGAAAAGCTTGATGAAAATGCTAGTCTCTTGTTTTTAAAGTTAAGGAAGGTTTGTAGGAATGTGATCATATACACCAAGTCTATTATAGATCTACAAATTAGATTTGGATGATGAAATTGATGAGAGATTTTGGTTGTGGTACATGTTGAGTACATCGTTGAGACAAGTAGTTGATGAGTTGGCACATATACATGATGTGTATAGTTGATGATGTTGGTACATATTGATGAGTAGTTGAAACATGATTGTACATACTTGGTACATGGTTGGATGCACTTTTTTATGGTACAGGTTAATTACAAGTTGGTGCATGGTTGATGCACTTGTTTATGGTACAGGTTGATTACAGGTTGAGGTACAAATTGATGCATGGTTGATGCATGGTTCAAAATTATTGGTACAAGTTTACAACGATATATCTCACAGTGATAGTGTGACAGTGGTTCCATCATTCTACTTCTACTTGAGGGTGGAAGGACGGGGCAATGACAGGTGGTTGTAGATGGAGAACATTGGGGGTTGTAGCCTCCTTCTCGTTGTAGACAGACAATTGGAGAGTTGTATTTTCCCTCAGGTTGTAGCCTGAGAAACTAGAGGGTTGAAGCCTCCTTCCAGTTGTAGCTGGAAAAAAAAGGAAGTTGGTTCTTCCAATGATTGTGATTCTTCAAGACATATAATAAAAAACATTCCATGGTTTTCTCCCGATTTGGGTTTCCACGTAAAACACTAGTGTATTGTGTATGTGTGAGATTGTTTATTTCTTACTGCTCATTATTGGATAATAATTCTACCTTGATATAACATTTGAAGAAAAAGGATTATAATTATGCTATTACTGATTCACCCCCCCTCTTAGTAATCCAACAATTGGTATCAGAGCAGGTTCCTTCAGAAATCAGTGTAACCACTGAAAGGTAGATCATGGAGAGAACCAACTCGTATAAAAATAGAATACCACAGTTTGATGGAGAAATATGTTTTTTGGAGCATAACGATGAAGACATATATATAGGCACAGGGATTTCAAGTTTGGCAATCAATTGTAGATGGATACATAGCACCAACAGTTCCACCAACAAATGAAAAAGTAGTGAAACTCAGTGAGAATAATTCCAAAGCCATAAAATGCACTTTTGAATGGTCTCAGTGATACAGTATTCACCAAAGTTGCACATTGTAAATATGCTAAAGAGATTTGGGACAAGCTTCAAAATATTTACGAAGGAGATTCAAAAGTCAAAGCAGCAAAGCTTCAAACTTACAGAGGTTAGTTCGAAAAACTAAAAATGAAGGAAGATGAAGATATCGCAACTTACTTCTTACGAGTCGATGAAACAGTGAATGCAATCACAGAATTGGGAGAAGAAATCGAAGAATCTGTAATTGTTCAAAAGGTACTAAGATCTCTTCCTATGAGATTCAAGCCTAAGATATCAGCACTAGAAGAAAGATCAGATCTAAACTCAATAAACATGGACGAAATTCATCGAATCTTCACAGCATATGAGATGAGAATTGAACAGGAAAATCCAGATGTAAATGAAGTAGCCTTCAAAGCATCCAAATGATCAAAGAAAAAGAAAAATGATCAAGAAGAATATAGCAACAACAACGACGTCTCAGAAGATGATGAATACGTGACCAACTTCATCAAAAGACTGAACAAGGAAATCAACAATAGGTACAGAGGTAAGCTTCTGTTAATTTGTTTTAATTGTGATGGTATTGGTCATTTTGCTAACAAATGTCCTCATAAGAAAAAGAGAAATGATGAAGGTTAGTCAAAAGGCAGACAAACATATAAAGGTAAAAGAACTATAAAGAAATTTTTCAAGAAAAACTTTTGCACCAAAGAAGAAATATCATCATCAGATGAAGATGAAGTCAGTGGCAGTGAAACATGGAGAGTTTTAATCATGGCAGTAGAAGACTCTAATAGAGAAGACTCCGAAGAAGAATATGAAGAAGCATATGAAGAAGAATATGAAAAAGAAATTGAATAGGCATAAGTTGACTTCCGAGAAGAATTAATGAGTGTCATAGAAGTTATCAGAAGAGAAAAGAAGAAAAACAAGAAACTACAAGCAGAACTAGATAAGAAAAAATACACTCAAGAACTAGAACAAATGATCACAAAATTGAAGGTTCAAATAGAAGAAGATAAAATAATTGAAGAATCACTCAAAGAACAACTAGAAGGAAATGACAGGATCATTGGAAACCTGGAAGCAAAGATTGTCACACTAAGAAAGGATATTCAAAAGAAAAATATGTAGAATAGCTCAAAAGTTTTGGATGACATTATCAGCAGTAAAAAATATTATCTTGACAAGTCCGGATTTGGATACAATCAGACAAAAAATGGATCAAGCTCCAAAACAACAGAGAAAGAAACAAATCCAAAAAGCTATGCAGAAACAATCAAAGGGGATAAAAAGATATTTAAGGAAGATTACAGTGAGACTCCTCCACCGAGAAGATTCAGATTTCAGAATCAACAATAGATAGACAGGCCTTAAGAAGAAGAATGATTCATAAGAGCACCTCCTTTCATAAGATCTTCAACTACCAGGTATCAAACTATATTTTTTGGTTTATGTTATGCATGTAATAATTTTGGACATAAAGCTGTAAATTGCAGAACTAACAACAGGAACAATAACTACTTTGAGAGCCATACACAAAGGGGTTATTCAAGAAGACATAATGAAACACAGAGAAGAAGTTACAATAGGTTTGAATCTTTAAGAACTGAAGTGGAATGTTACAAATGTAACAATTTTGGACACATAGCCAAAAATTACAGAATGACAGTCCCTCCTAAAGAACCTCAACAGATTCACAAACAAGAACCTCGAAAAATGACATGGATAAGAAAGCAAGATCAGTATAGCAATGAAGAATGCACAATCGCTCTACAAGTTAAACAGAAGAAACGTGGTTGGTATGTTGACAATGGATGTTCAAAACACATGATAGGTGATAGAGACAAGTTTCTTACATTATGAAAGGAAAGAGATAGATCAGTCTCCTTTGGAAATGACGATTCATCCAAAATCATTGGAAAAGGCATAGTTTGAATTGGGAACAAGAATGAAAAGATAGAAAATGTTCTACTAGTAGAAGATATGAAACATAATATTTTAAGTGTGATTCAAATGTGTGACCAAGGTCATAAAGTTACTTTCGATTCACAAAAGTGTGAGATAAGAAAAGAAGGTTCATGAAAATTGGTCACTACAGTTGCAAGAACTTCAAGCAACATATATGTGTTAAGAAAAATTGGAAATGAAAAGTGTTGTCAAGGAAAGGAAGATGAAAGTTGTCTATGGAACAGAAGAATGGGTCACATGCATTTTGATAACCTTGTCAAAGTCAGCAAAAGAGAAGAAGTCATAGAAATGCCCCAGATCACGAAACCAACCAACACTTTATGCAAGCATTGCCAACAAGGAAAGCAAATAAAGACCAGGTTCAAATCAAAGGAATATTCAACAACAAAACCACTGGAAATTGTGTATACTGATCTAGTTGGACCAACTACAACAAAAGTCTTAAAAGGTGAGAGATACTTTATGTTATTAGCAGATGATTATACAAGAATGATTGTAGTTTGCTTTCTCAAGAACAAATTAGAAGCTTTTGAAAATTTCAAGATTTACAAGGAAATGGTTGAAAATGAGATGGATTCAAGAATCAAATGCTTAAGATTGGATAATGGAGGAGAATTCACCTGAAAGGAATTTATGGACTACTGCAGCAATCATGGAATAAAAAGACAATTCCCCGTTGCTAAGACACCTCAAAAGAATGGAGTTGTTGAAAGAAAGAACATGACAGTACAAGAAATGGCTTGAAAAATGATAATGGATTCAAAGTTGACAGATTTTTTTTGGACACAGGTAGTGCATATAGTAGTTTACATTCAAAACAGAGTAATGCTTAGAAAAAAAACTGATAAAACTCCTTACAAGCTATGGAAAGGAAGACCAGCAAATGTGAAGCACTTCATAGTTTTTGGAAGCAAATGCTACATCAAAAGAGAAGATGTTAGAATGGGAAAGTTTGACTCTTGTGTGGACAAATGAATACTTGTTGGTTACTCAATTACAAGGAAAGCATACAAGTGTTACAATCTAAGATTAAACAAAGTTGTGGAAAGCATCAACGTAACTATTGATGAAATAGGCAGACCAAAATCAAAGAAAGAAGAAAACAAATCAATGGAACAACTTTTTGAAGAAGAAGATAAAAAAGAAGAATAAGACGAGGAAGATGAAGATGAAGAGAATCAAATAGAAGTAGAAGAGCAAGTTTAGCAAGTATCTCCAAAGACGCCTAGCAAACGAGTACAAAAGAATCATCCTTCAGATCAGATTATTGGAAAAAAAGATGTAGGAGTTGAGACTAGAAGAAAAATCCATTCACCAGAACAAACACACCTAGCACTCTTATCTACAATTGAACCAAATTGTTTTGAAGAAGCCATCAAGGATGAATTTTGGAATAAGGCCATGGATGAAGAATTGGATCAAATAGAGAAAAATGACACTTGGGAATTGGTTCAAAGACCAAAGAATAAGAATGTGATCGGCACAAAATGGGTTTTCAGGGATAAATTGAATGAAGATGGACAGGTTACAAGGAACAAAGCTAGATTAGTATGTAAAGGATATGCACAGATTGAAGGAATCGACTTTGAAGAGACATTTGTCCCAGTTGACAGAATGGAAGCAATCTGTTTGCTTTTAACTTATGCATGCTCCAAAAATGTTAAAGTATATCATATGGATGTAAAATCATCTTTTCTGAATGGGGAACTTGAAGAAGAAGTCTACATTGAACAACCACAAGGATTTCAGTTGTCAAAGAAAACAGACTATGCGTTTAAATTAAAGAAGGCCTTGTATAGTCTAAAACAGGCTCCTAGAGCATGGTACTCCAGACTGGATAAGTATCTGTAGCAGGAAGGGTTCATAAAAGGAAGTGCAGACAA
The DNA here is from genome assembly GCA_009831015.1 of Picea engelmannii. Classification (NCBI taxonomy): domain Eukaryota; kingdom Viridiplantae; phylum Streptophyta; class Pinopsida; order Pinales; family Pinaceae; genus Picea; species Picea engelmannii. The sequence goes on along the minus strand of ML779123.1, from coordinate 943,558 downwards.
CAACCTCTACATCAAGGTAAGTCAAGTTAATAATTTATTAATTGCAGTTTATGTTGATGACATTATTTTTGGTAGTGATGATGATAGGTTAAGTCAAAAATTTACAAAAGACATGCAAAATGAATTTGAAATGTTGTTACTTGGAGAACTATCCTTCTTTCTGGAACTTTAGATACATCAAAGAAACCAAGAAATTTTTATTTCTCAAACCAAGTATATTAGAGAAATGCTAAAGAGGTTCGGAATGGAAGATTGCAAACCATTTATCACTCCCATGCAAACCAGTTGTAAGTTGAGAAAAAATGATGATTCAAAGTCTATAGATCAGAGGCAATATAGATAAATGATTGGCAGCCTACTATATGTGACAACATCTAGACCATATGTAATGCAGGCAGTTGGACAGGTGACATGATTTCAAGCAGCACCAAAGGAATCACATGTATTAGCTGTAAATAGGATCTTCAGATATCTCAAAGGAACATAAGTGTTTGGATTATGGTATCCAAAAGGAAAATATATATATCACTTATTGCCTACAAAGATGCATATTGGGCAGGTTGTATTGATGACCGACAAAGCACCAGTGGAACAACATTTTACTTAGTTGAGTGTTTGGTATCATGGCTAAGCAATAAATAATCATCAGTATCTCTATCTACAACCGAGGCAGAGTATATTGCAGCAACATGATGTTGTACACAAGTTCTTTGGATGAAAAAAACTTTGATAGATATATAGGTTGAGTATGATGAGCCCATTCCAATATATTGTGATAATACAAGTTCCATCAGTATCTCAAAAAACCCAGTGATGCACTCCAAGACTAAACACATTCCAATCAAGTATCACTTTCTATGGGAACAGGTTGCAGAAAAGAACATCAAAGTTGAGTATGTGGGCACAAAAGAGCAAGTGGCAGACATCTTTACAAAATCACTTCCACGGGAAGCCTTTGAATATCTTCGCCAAAGACTTGGAGTTATTTCTACTTCAAAAATGAATGTTTTTTGAATGATTTTTGAATGTTTATCTTATATGTCTTAGATGTACATGAGGAAGCACCATAAGAGGACAGTCTTTCAGGGGGAGCAACCCCAGATGGAAAGATACTTTTGCCATTGATGACAAAGGGGGAAAGATTTATCAGATGCAGAGGACAAAGGCATGGTTCCAAGAAGAGAAGATTTATCAGATGCAGAGGATAGAGGCATGGTTCCAGGGGGAGCATGAGTGATATGATTTCATTGTTGCATCAGAGTGTTGCCATCAATGCCAAAGGGGGAGATTGTTGATTAAGGTTGGTTGTCATTGATGTCAACCCTTGAAGAATGACCCATAGCACAAAGGTTTGGGTAATGGACCCAATGTTGTTTGATGTAAATATGACTCATTATTGTTTTGTCATTGTTGATAAGAAGTAAATATGGATGAACTCCAAAGTGGTCCCCTTATGGTCAAAGCCCTCACAGGAAGATGCTTTGTGAAGTAAGAGAACCCATGCTTAATTGTGGAATAATGAGATGGAGGAAAGTGAATTTTTCAGGGAAAATATCCTATATGGATATTGTTTGTCATGTCATTTCCAGTGGTATGTAGAACGTCACATAATTTCACACGGTTAGAGAGTTATGGCCATGAGAAGTTGGATACCCCAGGTTTGGGTAATGGACCCAAGTTTGTTTGATGGGTAACGGTATGCGTTATGATATATTTTCAGATAATACTATTCTATGTGGATAGTACATGTCTTTCCATTTCTGGTGGTATGTAGCACATCACATAACTCCTCACGGTTTGAGAGTTATGGCCTTACGAAGTTGGAGGACCCTCATATGTCATCTAGAAGCCCCAAAAGGTCAAAGTAATCAAAGTGGTTTAAGAGATTTTAAAGGTAAATAATAAAGTGAAGTGATGTGTGTATTATAATTCAAAGTGAATACAAAATAAATTATTTCAATAATAAATTTAATGGAGAAATTAGAAGTGGACACAACCCTAAAATAAGGAGAGTGGGCCAAGTGAACTAGAAGATGTTTTTAAGGAAGCTACTTGGAGAGTATAAATAAGAGGCAAGACTCTCTCATTTGAATCACACTTGAGCATATTGAATATCTATATGTGTTTGAGGTAACTAAGGATATCTAAACCAGAATTCTGAGTGAAGGTGAAGAAAAGAAGGCCGAAATGCAAGGAAGGATAAATTCTTTTGATGGTGTTTTCTAAGGTATGCTATTTACAGGTCATCTCACCATTTTCACTATAACCTTTTTTTCTATAATGATTCAGACAGTGAAATTTCTATGAAAGTGAGAAGACATATCCAAGTATACGTGGTAAAAAATTGAACTTGTGGGTCATTTTATTTTGGGAGCTACACTCCATGGAAAATAGGGTTTGTGGCCAGTCCTGAAACTAATCAAAATCAAGTGTTTTGGATAAAAACGTCGTAACTTCTTCATAACAGATTCAAATTTAGTGATACCAAATGTGTTGGTTACGGGAAAGTCAGTAGTATGTCGTGCAACAGTTTTAGATCAATTCAACAAATAGTTTGTTCGGGGAACGCTCTACAAGGTCACTCTCTAGAATGAGCTAGAATTCAACAAGGTATGCTATTTTTTCTATAACTCCTTTTCTGAGAGGGTCCAAGTAGTGACACTTGGAGGAATTTCATAAAACACACTGAAGAACATTGTATATCAGTTTCAGATCTTTATACATTATAGGTTCAAAGTTATGATTACTTCAAGTTAGGGTTGTTGACTAATCCAAAACTAGGCATGTGAGACTAAAGAAAAGTTTGATGAAAATGCTAGTCTCTTGTTTTTAAAGTTAAGGAAGGTTTGCAGGAAAGTGATCATATACACCAAGTCTATTATAGAGCTACAAATCATATTTGGATGATGAAATTGATGAGGGATTTTGGTTGTGGTACATGTTGAGTACATGGTTGAGACAAGTAATTGATGAGTTGGTGCACATACATGATGTGTATAGTTGATGATGTTGGTACATATTGATGAGTTATACTTGATGATTAGTTGACACATGATAGGTACATACTTGGTACATGGTTGGATGCACTTGTTTATGGTACAGGTTGATTACAGGTTGGTACATGGTTGATGCACTTGTTTATGGTACAAGTTGATTACAGGTTGAGGTACGGGTTGATGCATGGTTCAGATTTATTGGTACAGGTTTACAGTGGTATATCTCACAGAGATAGTGTGAGAGTGGTTCCATCATTCTACTTCTATTTCAGGGTGGCAGGACGAGACAAGGACAGGTGGTTGTAGACACCTTCCGGTTGTATCCAGAGAGCATTGGGGGTTGTAGCCTCCTTCTGGTTGTAGCCATAGAATTGGGGAATTGGAGCTTCCCTCAGGTTGTAGCTTGAAAAACTAGGGGGTTGTGCCTCCTTCCAGTTGCAGTTGGAAAACAAAGGAAGTTGATCCTTCCAATGAATATTATTCTTCAAGACATATAAGAAAAAAAAATCCGTATTTTTCTCCCGATTTGGGTTTCCATGTAAAACACCGGTGTAATGTGCATGTGTGTGACTGTTTATTTCTTACTGCTCATTATTGGATAATAATTCTACATTGATATAACATTTGAAGAAAAAGGATTATAATTACGTTATTACTGATTCACCCTCCCTCTTAGTAATCCAACACATTGTGCAACTGGAAATCTACCGCCAAACATGCATCGATTAATGGACTCAAAAGACACATGAGAAACATTCTAACAATGGCCCAACTACAAATGTCACATCAATATAACTGACACAATTACCATCTGCGAAATATTCTAGCACTAGCCCGACTACAATATACTTAATCAAATTGAATAGATGAAAATAACATCTAAGAAATATTCCATCACTAGTCCAACTATGATATATATAATCAAATTGAATTGACGCAAATACCATCTAAGAAATGATAGAATTAGAATTGTTAAAAATAAGAAGAGAACAACATGACAAGTTAAGTCCCTTAAAGAGGCGTGAATATAAGAAGGGTTTTAGTTGAAAAGCTTCACCTGGATACCGCTCCTAAGTATATAATAACTCTCTAGCCAACCATAATGCAAGGGAGGTCATAAATTCTTCCCTTTCGCTTAGTACATTCTTCAAGTCTGTAAATTCCAAGCACGCAAGTGACCTTTCAATATATAATAAGGTTTTCCTTGAAATGTGGTAAGATAAAGAACTAAATCAATAAGGTCTATGCCAAGGAAGTTGCACTCTAGAAACTCAAGAACAACCAATCGGGGTAAGCCCACAAATTAGAAACAAGCAAGGGGTTAAGTGATGAACTTCATAAGAGCCTTGACAAGCTTGAAATAAGTGTAAGTCTTAAATTTATTCCGTTACTTGTTTTTGGAATTATTTGATTATCTACTTTTCATTAGATTAAATTCCACCCTAAGTAACACACCAGACATCATGAATTGGGGGTTGGGTCCGAAATACATATACAAAATGTAAGAGGTAGCACTTGGGTCCGAAAACATGTTATCTACGGTTATGGGGTAGGGGATAATTACTTGTAGAATATTGGATTTAAATGCTCCCTTCCTTAAGCTAGCTGTAAAGTGGAAGGATAAGTTTTAATCCCTTTATGATGCATCATGGTTTAAACTATTTCTTTCAAACATTAACTTCTAAAATCCACCACAATCACAAAAGAGGGGGGACATTGTTTCCTTAATTTGAAGTGTTGTGCCAGTACTCGAATTGGATTTTTCCCATTTACTCCCGGATGAGAGTTCTCTGGGCAGTTTAAAAGTTTCACTGTCACGAAAATGCCAAAATGAATGCAACACCCATTCTATTAATTTATTTACTATGCAGTGTGTGATCATTGTAAGGGAAATGCCGAGAGAATTCTCCACGCATTCTACTAAAGTATTACTGTGCAGTGCGTTTTACTGTCAGGGAAAACGCCAAGTGAATGCCCCACGCATTCTTATTATATTATTTACCGTGCATTGTGATTTAGTGTAAGAGAAAACGCAAAGTGAATGCTCCACACACTCTAATTATATATTTACTGTGCAGTGTGTTTTACTATCAGGGAAAACGCCAAATGAATGCTCTACGGATTCTATTATATATTTACTGTGCAGTGTGTTTTATGGTCACGAAAAATGCCAAATGAATACTCCACGCATTCGCTTATATTATTTATTGTGCAGTGTGTTTTAATGTCAGGGAAACACCAAGGTGAAAGATCCTTTAAATTTTCTAGAAGAAAATATCTGAAGGTCTCACCCATGGTAATTTACCATTGCCATCGGTTCCATTCCAGGTTTCAATTCGAAGGTAAATTACAACTCTCTTTCCAGTGGCAATCCTTGTAACTCTTCTGGGAACACGTCAACAAACTCTCGTACTATCGGAAGGTTTTCTAATCCTTCTTCCTCACCTTTTTCATTTAATGCTAAGATTGCATATAGCTTGCATCTCTTGCGCATGCTCTTATGTAGTTGTAGGGAAGATATGAACCTCAATGACACTCCTTGGTTTCTTCCTACAATCATTCTTCTTTGTCCCTCATCATTGATCAAACTTAACCATTTTGTCTTACAGTTGAGTATCACATCATGTGACTCCAACTAGTCCATACCTATCATGATGTCATAAGATCCTAAGATCGTGACGTATAGGTCAGAATTTGTTACAAAATCTCCCAAGTTAATGAGAAAGTTTGTAACCTTTCGTCCAACCTTCTGTTTGGCACTCGAAGCCATTTCTATGTACCTAAACTCGTTATGCTCGACTGCCCTTACCTTAATTCTTTTCAGTGTTGCACTAGAAATATATCTCTTTGTAGCACTGGGATCTATCGAAATACTAAATGTTTGGTTGATGATTGTACTTGACGTTTCGAACACAGTGGAATGGTGCTCAACCTGACGATTAGTCACCACTTCATGAATCCTGTGGGCCTTGCCCAAATCTCCAACTGTAGTTTGTTCGACTGACCTGACTGCTTTGGACCTCTTAACTGGATAGTCTCGCTGGTAATGTGGCTCTCCACATGTTAAACATCCAGTCTTTGGTCCAATAATCCTAGTCCCCGAAGTAGAAGCTACTGGCCTACCAGCCTGAGCTCCTAGTTTGTTCTGTTGAATAGGCCTAAACTGCTACTGCTGTGGGTGAAGTTGTTGTTGATGTGGTGGTCCCCTATAGGGAGTCCTCTACTGAGGAGCCGGTCATCATGGTGTCGTGAATGTGGAGCCTCTTGACGTATGTTTGGCTGGTGTGTGATGCTGTTGCACACCTGTCGTCGTTTGTCCAGACGATCTTGCAGGAGTCTTGCCATGCCCTCGCTCGTCAATTCTTCCTCAGTTATAAGGGCCTTCTAGACTACATGATACAACGTTTGAGGCATTAGGATCCTCACCTTCACATGAATGTTGAAGTTAAGGCCGAACACAAACTTATTGGCCTACATCTTTTATATGTTCAGGTGTGGAGCATACCTAAGAATTTCCATGAATCGGGCCTCATACTCAGGCACCGTACGACCACCCTATCATAAGGGGTTGATCTCATTGAGATGGCGCTCAATGAATTCCTCTGAAAAATACCTCTCCTAGAACCATTCCTTGAACAATTCCAATCACACGTCTTCGACGACCATGTTAAGTTGAGGTAGAAGTGTCTTCCACCATAGAAGAGCGCTCCCCTTCAGCTGAAATACCTCCATGCAGACCTTCATGTTGGAGGTGTAGTTGTGAAGTTCAAATCACATCACCATGTTATCCAACCATACCTTGGCAGCTGAGGCATCTATGGCACCCATGAACTCAGGAAACTTTGCCATCTCGAGTTCTCGGTAAATGCTACCACTACCCTCTAGAGCACACTATGAACCCTCATTGGGTATAGGCACCCTGGCCTCATATCTATCCAATCGGTTAATCAAGGCCTCTGACATGCTCTGAAATGATCCCATCAAACCAAGCACATCCCCCACAACAATCTGCTCCTATACAATGACTTGTTCTTCTTTTGGGGGGTTAGACCCCTCTGACGTGGATGCTACTAGAGGCGTCACACCCCCTCCCCTAGCACCACATGGTCTACCTCCATGATGTCCTCTAACCATGATTACCTAGAGGGACACACTTCAAATTTAATCAGTGATAAAATATTAATCAAGTGTTTAATGCAATGGAAGACATAATTATCCCAAGTCGCGGGGTTGAACCCACTCTGATACTATATGTAGCATCCCCTCCGTTATGACAACAAACAATGATATATAATATGTTAAAAAAAAAGAATGCATTATGAAAATTAAATGATCATGACATAACTTATAACACCACAAGCTACACATCATCATAGTTTAATATCGGTGCATTCTGGGCATTAACATAATTAACAACAACGCATAAACAACGCTTAAACCTAAGGAGCGACAATATTCAACACAAAACGATCAACTGAAGAAAATACAATAAATGATCAACCACCTCACTGAGTAATAAAGAAGTACCCACCCAACCTACCCTGCAAGTTTAGGACCTCCAAGACAGATAAGCAACGCTCAAGCCCAGGATTCATCCGATTGATTTTGACCACTTAAGGTCTCAAGGCTGAAGAATGTTCTCAGGAATAGGGAGATTTATAAATCCCTTAATCAATCACATCTCGTAGCTCCAGTCTAGATTATCAGTCATACATCTACATCATTACATGACACATGAGTAATCTAACTACTAAACAATCATACATCGATTTTATTGAATGGAGCAAGAGTAATTGATTTCTAAAACCGTCATACATCAACATAATCAATAGCGCAATAGTAATCTAGTTACTAAATCAATCATAATCATCCATTATTCATTGTGCAACTGAAAATCTACTACCAAACATGCATCGATTAATGGACTCAAAAGACACATGAGAAACATTCTAACAATGGCCCAACTACAAATGTCACATATCAATATAACTGACACAATTACCATCTACAAAATATTCCAGCACTAGCCCGACTACAATATACTTAATGAAATTGAATAGATGAAAATAACATCTAAGAAATATTCCAACACTAGTCCAACTATGATATATATAATCAAATTGAATTGACGCAAATCCCATCTAAGAAATGACAGAATTAAAATTGTTAAAAATAAGCAAAGAACAACAGGACAAGTTAAGTCTCTTAAAGAGGCCTGAATATAAGAAGGGTTTTAGTTGAAAAACTTCTCCTAGATACCGCTCCTAAATATATAATAACTCTTTGGCCAGCCATAATGCAAGGGAGGTCATAAATTCTTCCCTTTAACTTAGTACATTCTTCAAGTCTGTAAATTCCAAGCATGCAAGTGACCTTTCAATCTATAATAAGGTTTTCCTTGAAATGTGGTAAGATAAAGAACTAAATCAATAAGGTATATGCCAAGGAAGTTGCACTCTAGAAACTCAAGAACAACCAATTGGGGTAAGCCCACAAATTAGAAACAAGCAAGGGGTAAAGTGATGAACTTCATAAGAGCCTTGACAAGCTTGAAATAAGTGTAAGTCTTAAATTTATTCCGTTACTTGTTTTTGGCATTATTTGATTATCTATTTTTCATTAGATTAAATTCCACCCTAAGTAGCACACCGGACATCGTGAATTGGGGGTTGGGTCCAAAATACATATACAAAATGTAAGAGGTAGCACTTGGGTCCGAAAACATGTTATCGACAGTTATGGGGTAGGGGATAATTACTTGTAGAATATTAGATTTAAATGCTCCCTTCCTTAAGCTATCTGTAAAGTGGAAGGATAAGTTTTAATCCCTTTATGACGCATCATGGATTAAACTATTTCTTTCAAACATTAACTTCTAAAATCCACCACAATCACAAAAGAGGGTAGACATCGTTTCCTTAATTTGAAGTGTTGTGCCAGTACTCGGATTGGATTTTTCCCATTTACTCGAGGATGAGAGTTATCTGGGCAGTTTAAAAGTTTCGCTGTCAGGAAAATGCTAAAATGAATGCTCCACACATTCTATTAATTTATTTACTATGCAGTGTGATCGTTGTAAGGGAAATGGCAAGTGAATTCTCCACGCATTCTACTAAAGTATTACTGTGCAGTGCGTTTTACTATTAGGGAAAACGCCAAGCGAATGCCCCACGCATTCTTATTATATTGTGCAGTGTGATTTAGTGTAAGGGAAAACGCAAAGTGAATGCTCCACACACTCTAATTATATATTTACTTGCAGTGTGTTTTACTGTCAGGGAAAACGCCAAATGAATGCTCTACGGATTCTATTATATATTTACTGTGCAGTGTGTTTTATTGTCACGGAAAATGCCAAATGAATTCTCCACGCATTCGCTTATATTATTTATTGTGCAGTGTGTTTTACTGTCAGGGAAACACCAAGGTGAAAGATCCTTTAAATTTTCTAGAAGAAAATATCCGAAGTAAATCCGCCTCAGGATAAAACTCACCCAATCGCTTGGGAAGGGTTTATGAGTGAATTTCGCGATAGAAGAAGGCGTAATTAAAATCATGGAAAAACATGCACGCTGGAGGGAATCATTCCAGGAGAGGGGTACAATCAGTTGTTGGAAAAGCACATCGATGGAAGAGGAAAAACTGTGGAAGAATCGCTACAGGAGTAAGCGATAAAATAAAAAAAAATCGCTCAACTCAACAAGCGCAATCCATTCTTCTTGCGATTAAAGTTGCGCTTAACCATCGTTAGGAGCAAGGTAAGCCATACGCTTCAGCTAAAGACAAGAGGATATGGATGGTGAAGGTAGGAGAATAGGGGATGAACCGCAACCTGTTTTCAAGGCATGCAACAGACCCACAAGGAGCCAACAAGGCCACTCGAAATCATCAAGGGAAGGGAACCCTGGTGTGCGGCTGGAAACTGAATATAATCCTATAAAAAAAACCACGCCGAAAGATTTAGCCAGAGGAAGTTTTAAATAATAAATGTGTTAAAAGGATGAGAGACAAACATCTAGACTCTTTCGATTTCAACAAAAGGGAGAGATTTTTTTTTTTTGGCAAGAAAATGAGATTAGATTTTGACGACCGGTAGGAGTTTGGGATAAAATTTCGAGCGCAAATAATTGGCAAACTCCCTGGTTGTATAATTTTGCGAAGCATCCATAGGACGCACCAAAACAAAAATAGCTACCCACCATATGCTGGTTCAACTTTGAGAATAATCAATAATTGCCCCGAGGTAATAACCACAACGACTGTAGAAAACGATCCAATCCAGTAGTGGAATAAAACTAACAAAGGTTCTTCCAAGGGTTGAGATGAGAGCTTCACATCGTGAATATACTACTAAGTATCTCTTCGCGGGATCAGACACTCGTGATACAGAGAATGTTACCCAATTCTTCTTCATGGTTGAAAAAATCACTACCATAAAACTGATAAATTAAAACAATTCTGAAATTTAATCACTGGTCGCGAAGAAGAGGTAGGCATACTGTACATAAATATATGTCATAGTGCATCAACAAATAAAATCCAGAGTATTCACGTAAAGTAAACATAGCGGAGAAGAGATTCCAACACATTAGTTTTTATTCTATTCTATTTATATATATATAATTTCTTTGATGCAAGAAACTTACAAATTCTATAACAGAGATCCCATACAGATTACGGAAATTTAAACTAATATACACATTAAACTTATTACGATTTCAATTTAAACAAATTTAAACAAAAAAAACCGTAAGTTCTTAAAGATGTCCTTCCGCAATTGTCTTTTCTCCTTTCACCGGTACCTCCTAGCTAATGCTAGGGTATTATTCTTCCCCATACCTCCCAATCAATGCTAGGGGTACTCTTCTTCCCCATACCTCCCAGCTAATGCTAGGGGTACTCTCTCTCTCAAGATGGGTATCCCAACTCTCACAAGTAAAACTAATAAAAAATTTTGCAACATAATTTTAGCAATAACCCTTGTGTGGTCCATTTCTCATCTCAACCATTTGTTTTATAGAATTTAGTCATCTCCACTTCAACAATTAATTCTATTTTTAATTTATATAGTTTATAATTATTTCCCCCTTACAATTTTCACCCTTTTCCCAATTTGTACAAGTAAAACCACATTTTAATTTAATAAAATTTAATTTCCCTCATATTTCCTAACAACACTCCTTGAATATCTCCTAGTTGTCTCTTTATTCCCCTTATTTTCAATTAATGATTGACTCCTTACTAAATCTGAGTTGAGTTGAGATAGGATTCTTCTTTAATTATACTAGTGTTAACCAGACTCTAGATTCCTTTCTATGCGTACACATTCTCTCCTCTATGTTTCTTTCTTACACCTATGTGACTTAAATCAAATCATTAGGATTATTTCAATTTACTTAATTCTTTAAATTATTTGTCCCATTCCCCTTTTGCTTTACTTATTAATTTCAATTTAGCCTCTTTATAAAACTTATACTTAGGTTTAATTAAATTTTATTTGCAAAGGCTTAGACACTTATAGGGATTTATAATTAATAATTTCAATCCTTAATTAATTAATTAATTGATCTGGTAGTGCTCAAGATTTTACAAGGTTGATTGTTCACTCTGGATTTTCTAGGCCACCTAGATTCATTGACAATCTTTTTTTTATTTATGCGACATGCCTTTCAAGACACACTCCATGATCCAAGGATGCCACTCGCCTTTGACTAGTTTTGGTAGTTGACCAACCCCTGGAGTTAGAAATCCATTCATGCAACTTTATGAGAGACTAAGAGCTTCTAAGGAATAAGGACCATGCCTTATTGCGCGCCAATTAGAAATCTTCATGAGCGACTGTCTCAATCTGCCCTCACGACATCATGGACCTATTGAACGAGGTAATCATTAACCTACAATTCGAGTCACGGAGGGAGTGCTAGTGGGATGTGACAAGGATGTTGCAACACCTCTCCCTCAATATCTTGTCTATGTGCATTGCCCCTCTACTCCTTATATGAGTCAAATTACCAAGCAATCGTCAGTGTGCATCTATCAATGAAACACTGTCAACAATCCATATATAAAATCATACTATAAATTATAATATGTCACATATGCATTAATGAAATATTCAAACCAACACAATCCACTCTTTGACTCAATCCAGAGTCCAAGGAGGTCCATTGATGCCCTCGGCATCCACAATCTGTCAATTGTCTTGCACACTCAGGGAAACTCGTCAATAGCATCTGTCAACACACATACATCAAATAACACAAATCACAATCCATCAACATCATCATAAGAATGCATAAGCGAAACAAATAACCATATATTATAACTAGATCACTTGCATGCAAAATTGATGCAGGAGCATCCCTCACGACAAGCAACCAACGTGGAAGCGGAAGTCAGCTGGAAGACGTTCAGCGCAAGTTTTTGAATTTTAAAAAGAAAAAAAAATCTTCTCTTGAAGTTGACGTGCAAAACTTAAATGAGATCATTTATGAAAGCGCCTTGGAAAGGAAGTAATCAGACCTCGAGCCATACGCTCTCGTCTGAGATAGCCAGAGGCATTTATAGTAGTAGTTGCAGGTAGATAGAATTAAATTATAGATTAGATAGTTCTAGAAGAAAGAGGGAAAACCGACTACAGACACCCTCATTTTGGATCATTGTAACATGAATCAGAGAGAAAATCATCAAGGGAGAGCATAGGAGAATAGCCGGGGGTTGTAGGGAACATTCATGTACAGATCGTGAATTGATAGAAGAAGTTGATTCAGACTCATGGTTGTTGTGTTATTCTCCATGTATGTGTGTTAATTGCTCTGAGTATTACTTCCTGTCATGCATTTGTTATGCTGTGTATGTGAACGACTTCATGTGTTAAGATAGAAGTCTGAGAGAAGGTGAAGCGAGATACAACTGTTTTCTCTTTGAGCAAGGATTCCTGCAAGGAGTGTAGTTGAGTCGTCCGCAAGGAGTGCGTTGACAGAAGGCTCGGGAGTTAAACTTTTGTTCTCGGAACCCTCAGAAGTGGAAGTGAGTTAGTAAGACTACTGTTGCAGGGAGTGCGCAGAGTTTGAAGGATTCAACACTTGGGAAGTTGTTGAATGCTGAGCGCAAGGAAAGCGCGTAAGTTCCTTGAAGAATCAGAGTGGGAAAATCTCAGGAGACATAACACCTTCGTGATATCATTATCGAAGGCTACATAGGAGGATTCCATGCCAAGAAGTCCTTAAGAAAGGAGAAAAGGAATCGACGGTCAAGATCTCGTAGAGGAGGTCGGCAGGATCCCGTCAACCATTGGATCTGTCGAAGAAGTGGAGAGGTTACGGTTGTGCTGAGAGTTCAAGCTCCAAGAGTCATGGACTGTCAGATCGTGGACCAGTCACCCGTCAATCGTTAGATTTCGGAAAGTTGCGCAGGGGTTAAGCTCCGAGGCAGAGGAGAAATCCCGGAGGAGCCATCGGGATATTAGGCCATCGGGGTTTTGACAAGTAAGAGAATCGAGACATTGAAGGTCCCGAAATCCCAAGGAGAAATCTGAGCCGTTGGTCTCGGTAGGGACACGTGGCAAGGAGCCAGGAATCCATCGGGGATTAGCTCATCGGAGAATCGGGGTTTGTGAGGACATAAAATTCTCGCATATCGGAATCGCGATTCGCGATTTTCCAAGAGGAGGTTTGAGCCATCCATTCTCGAAGACACGTGGACGAAGATCCTGACAAGTCGACGTTTGGAGCGTAGGGGTTTCCATAGGCAAGCGTCTTGTACATATTGAAATCGTGATCCGCGATTTCCCGATTTGATCCGGGCCGTTGATATAAAGGGCACGCGTCCAAGGATCTGCAGGAATCGAGGTTCGGCATTTCGGGATTCTTGGTGCCGCGAAACTCACGGTAGGAGAATTCACGAAATCCCAAAACCCGACGGGCCTCACATTCATAGCCTTCAGTGGAGGACAGGTGTCGGAGCATTAAGTCTCACCCTGAGGTGACGACATGTGCCATCGTATATCGGGGTTCGGAGTTTGGAAGGATCTGTGAATTTGTGCAGTAGAAATCGTGAAATTTCGAAATGCGATTTCCCGAGATCCACTGGAGTGTGGGCCATAGGCGCCTTAGTGGAAGACAGGTGTCAAGAAGGTCAGCCCTCGCTGGAGTCAACGCCAGGTGGCGTCGAAAATCGGAGAATCGGAAATCCAAAGGGTGTGAGTCCTATGCCTTTCAAAACCGTGAAGTGCGAAACTCCGATAGGGGGGAAGGACCGTAGTCTTGTGGACCAGTCGGTCACATGCGAAAGAGTTAGCTTGTGGGGCTAAAGGGTGTAGAAGGTGCCATCGGAGTTCGGAGATCGGGGATCCGGGAGGCGAGTGATTCACGCCCTCACAAGTCGCGATTTCCCGACGAGAATTTTCCCGATAGAAGCAAAGAACACGTGGGTGAACGTTCATCGGGGTTCGGGGATTGTAAGACCCAATTTCGTAGTTCGAAGGCCCGCGATCACGCGGAGGCCGATTTCCCGATAGGAGGAAGGGGGATCATAAGGAGAATATTCTGTGGGTGCAGAAAAGTCCCGATAAGGGATTTGAAGAACATCTTTTGTTCTTTGGGCCTAGGGAAGAGAAGTCCTGGTGAGAGCAGACGTGCCCCTGGGTGGGCATTTGCATCAAGTGGTATCAGAGATGGAAATTCTTGCTTGTATATTTCAGGCAGGAAGAGACAGAGGAGCGAAAGAAGACAGAGTTGTTGAGGACTCTGGGAGCACTCTGATACTCACGACTTGCGTCAAGTGGTATCAGAGCCCTGAAATTTCTCTGTTTTCTATAGCAGAGAAGAAAAAAAGAATTTCACCATGCCTCCGAGGAGAAGAGATAGACAATCACCCAATCTAGAGGAGGAAAGGGAATTGTCCAGAGAAAGGGAAGTGTCCAGAGAAAGAGAAATGTCCAGAGATAGAGGGAGACAAGGACAGAATCCAGACATGGAAAGAGGAATGCGTAATCTTCGTGCCAGAATGGAGGACATGGAGATGAGAGAAAGGCGAAGAGTTGGTATAGGAGATATCAGTGAACCCGAGGATGAAGGTGATGCTGAACATGAAGAAGAAGAAATCCCAGTAGAAGATGCAGCTAATGAGCGTTTAATTAAGGCTATCGCTCGGATGAGTTCAAAAACAAAGATGGACATTCCAGCTTATGAAGGGAGTCTGGATGCAGAAGAGTTGCTAGACTGGATTAGAGCTCTTGACACTTACTTCGATTATGAAGATATCGAAGATGATAAGAAGGTGAGACATGCTATCACAAGATTAAAAGGACATGCAGCCTTGTGGTGGGATGAACTGCAAGCTGACAGGCGTTGCCAAGGCAAGCAGAAAATTAAGAGCTGGGACAGGATGATTGCAAAGATGAAAGCAAAATTCATTCCCAGGGACTATCAAATTTCTCTGTTCAGGAGGATGCAGAACCTGAGA
This sequence comes from Picea engelmannii, assembly GCA_009831015.1. Classification (NCBI taxonomy): domain Eukaryota; kingdom Viridiplantae; phylum Streptophyta; class Pinopsida; order Pinales; family Pinaceae; genus Picea; species Picea engelmannii. The sequence goes on along the minus strand of ML779123.1, from coordinate 928,097 downwards.
CAGAAGATGATGACGGTGAAAGAGTACACCGAGGAATTTTACAGGTTGAATATCATAGCAGGTCATCGTGAAAGAAATGATGAAAAGGTGGGCAGGTATATGAATGGCCTGAGGTATGAAATTCAGGATGAACTAAATTTGGCGACCATCCGAACTGTGGAGGATGCATACCAACTGGCTCTGAAAGGTGAGGAGAAGCTGGGCCGTAAACAAAGTCAGAGGGGCAGAGGCAGAAGTCATCCGAAAGACAAGGCAGTTGCCCAAGAAAGGACCCATAAGCCCAAGGAGGAATGGAAGAAGCCTCAGACTCAGACAGAAAGAGGTGGAACCTCACAGAAAAGACCATATGCTGAACAAAGAGAACGACATACTGAACAAAGAGGAGGATATGCTAATAATAATAGGTTTCCTCGTACCAGAGGTAGAGGAAGAGGAAGAGGTGGAGTCATCACATGTTACACATATGGAAAATATGGGCACAAGTCAATCGACTGTCCAGATAGGAAGAAGGATGGAGGAGAGACTCATATCGCCGAGGCGCAGAGGCGAGATGTTGAGGCAGAATATGCTGAAGATGGAAGATCGTTGGTGATGGAAAAAGTCCTTTTGACGCCAAAGAAGGAAATGGAGAATCCAGCACAGAGGAACAGTCTTTTTAGGACTGCTTGCAAGACCAAAGGTTGGGCGTGCAAGGTCATCGTGGACAGTGGAAGCACAGACAATCTCGTTTCAACCGAGATGGTGGAGAGGCTGGAGTTGGAGACAACTGATCACCCAAAACCATACAAAGTTTCATGGCTACAKAAGGGACATCAGGTAAATGTCGCTAAACAGTGCTTAGTTGACATTAAGATAGGAGGATATAATGATAGGATTTTGTGCGATGTTATTCCTATGGATGTCTGTCATTTATTGTTGGGTAGACCATGGCAATATGATAGAAATGTGATCCATGATGGGAGAAAGAATACATATACCCTGGAGAGGAATGGGAGGACCCATATGTTGTGTCCAATTGAAGATAAAGAAGTGAAGTCGGAGGTAAGCAACAGAGTACTTCTCATGAGTGGGAAGGAACTTCTTACAGAAGTTAAGAACAAGGAGGATCCACAATTCTTTGTGGTCAGAAAACCAAAAATTGTTCTGACTGGCACAAGAGTGGACGATTTGCCAGGAGAAGTTCAGGAACTGCCGGAAGAGTTCGCTGATATTGTAGTGGACGAACTACCTTTTTCTTTGCCACCGATGAGGAGCGTGAGCCATCACATTGATCTCATACCAGGGGCTAGCCTACCAAACAAAGCCACGTATAGATTGACGCCGCAGGAGAATGAAGAAGTTAAAAGACAGGTCCAGGAGTTGTTGGACAAAGGCTTGGTCAGGGAAAGTTTGAGTCCGTGTGTTGTTCCAACAATACTCAGTCCGAAGAAATACGGAGGCTGGAGGATGTGTACTGATTCGAGAGCCATCAACAAGATAACTATCAGGTATAGATTCCCATTGCCAAGAATGGATGACTTGATGGACTGCCTGAGTGGGGCAAATTACTTCTCCAAGATTGATCTCAAGAGTGGATATCATCAGATCCGGATGAGAGAGGGAGATGAATGGAAGACAACATTCAAGACAAACGAGGGTTTGTACGAATGGCTGGTCATGCCATTTGGGTTGACAAACGCGCCAAGCACTTTTATGAGACTGATGAATGAAGTCCTGTGGGAATTCATTGGCAAATTTGTGGTGGTATACCTGGATGATATTTTAATTTTTAGCAATACTAGAGCTGAACACTTGAGGCATTTGGCCATTGTGATGAGAAGGTTACAGCAGGAAAAACTGCTGATAAATTTAAAAAAATGCTCGTTTATGCAGACGGAACTCATATATCTGGGGTTCGTTATTTCGTCAAATGAATTGAAGATGGATCCTGAGAAGGTAGAGGTGATCAGGAATTGGCCATCGCCGAGAAATGTTTTTGAGGTAAGGAGATTTCACGGTTTGGCAAGCTTCTACAGAAAATTCATTCGAAATTTTAGTGGAATCAGTGCCGCCATGATGGACACTGTGAAAAAGCAACATAAAATTTTTCAGTGGATAGCGGAGGCTGAAAGGAGCTTCAATCTGTTGAAGCGAAAGATAACCGAGCAGCCCATGTTAGTGCTACCTAATTTTCAGAAGACCTTCCAGGTGAAGTGTGACGCTAGTGGGTATGCTGTTGGAGGGGTCTTAAGTCAGGATGACAGACCTGTGGCATATTACAGCGAGAAGCTGGATGATGCGAAGTTGAAGTACTCCACGTATGACAAAGAATTCTATGCCATCATCCAGGCATTGAAGAAGTGGAGGCATTATCTCATACCCAAAGAATTTGTGCTATACAGTGATAATCATGCACTGCAATTCGTGAGTCAGCAGGAGAAGCTGAATCAAAAGCATGCGAAATGGGTGGAATACATACAGAATTTCACATTCGTGATAAAACACATTTCGGGGACTGCAAACAAGGTGGCGGACGCCTTGAGTAGAAAATGTTTGTTGCTGCAGGAATTCAGGGTCAAAACGATGGGTTTTGAAAACCTGAAGGATATGTATGCAAGTGATGCTGATTTCAGGGAAGCTTATGAAGCAGCCGAGAACCCAGTTCTCAGAGACAGGAGTCCGTGGATAGATTTCTTGATACAGGATGGGTTTCTCTTCAAGGGCAATCAATTGTGCCTTCCAGATTTCTCTATGAGAGAGAATTTGGTACGAGAAAAGCACAGCGGTGGACTAGCAGGTCATTTCGGACATGACAAAACATACGCCAAGCTGAGCGAGTCATATTTTTGGCCAAGCATGTGTGCAGATGTGAAGATATTTGTTGACAGGTGCAGAATATGTCAACACGCAAAAGGCCGAAAGCAGAACACAGGGTTATATCAGCCGTTGCCCATACCAGAGAGGTCGTGGGACGAAATTAGCATGGATTTTATATTGGGATTGCCAAGGACACAAAGGGGTGTTGATTCAATCTTTGTGGTAGTAGATAGGTTTTCTAAAATGGCTCATTTTATCCCATGCCAGAAGACTAGCGATGCGACCCACATCGCAAATCTATTTTTCAAGGAGATTGTTCGACTCCATGGATTGCCGAAGAGCATAGTCTCAGATAGGGACACAAAATTCATAGGGAATTTCTGGAGAACATTGTGGAAGAAGCTAGGAACTAATTTGATGTTTAGTTCTGCTTATCGCCCTCAGACGGATGGACAAACAGAAGTAGTCAACAGAAGTCTGGTAGATTTGCTGAGGAGCTTGGTGACAGAACACCATAGCAGTTGGGATAGCATATTACCACAGGCAGAGTTTGCTTACAATGATTCAGTGATCAGGAGCATAGGAAAAAGTCCATTTCAGATTGTATATGGAATGCATCCAAGAGGAGTTTCTGAATTGAGGGATTCAGAACAGACTGATACTAGCAGTGCTAGTGCAGGAGACTTCGATGAACCAATGAGGGAGCTTCACAGTCAGGTGAAAGAGAGACTATTGAAGGCAAGTCAGGAGTACAAGCGCAGAGCAGGTCAGCATTGGAGACAACTTCAATTTGAAGTTGGTGATCTGGTTCTGGCACATTTGAGGAAAGAACGGTTCTTGCAAGGAACATACAACAAGCTGAAGATGAAGAAAATTGGGCCATGCAAGGTCTTGAAGAAGATGGGACAGAATGCTTACGAAATTGAGTTACCAGATGATATTGGAATATCTCCGATATTTAATGTTTTGGATCTATATCCATATAAGGCTGATGAAGCAGGAGCAGACGGTGATGATCAACCAGAGGTCCAATGGCAGAAGCAGATGCCAGTCGCAGAGAAGCCACAGATGGAGCAGATACTGAACACACGAGTGGGTAAGAAAACCAGGAGGAAAGAATATTTTGACTATTTTATTAAGTGGAAAGGTCATCCAGTTGAAGATGCCAGATGGGAGACTGAAGAAGAGATTCAGAAGCATGGACATACCGTGCAGGAGCTCATGGACAGGAGCCCATGCAAATTTTCAAGCGAGGGAGTATGATGCAGGAGCATCCCTCACGACAAGCAACCAACGTGGAAGCGGAAGTCAGCTGGAAGACGTTCAGCGCAAGTTTTTGAATTTTAAAAAGAAAAAAAAATCTTCTCTTGAAGTTGACGTGCAAAACTTAAATGAGATCATTTATGAAAGCGCCTTGGAAAGGAAGTAATCAGACCTCGAGCCATACGCTCTGGTCTGAGATAGCCAGAGGCATTTATAGTAGTAGTTGCAGGTAGATAGAATTAAATTCTAGATTAGATAGTTCTAGAAGAAAGAGGGAAAACCGACTACAGACACCCTCATTTTGGATCATTGTAACATGAATCAGAGAGAAAATCATCAAGGGAGAGCATAGGAGAATAGCCGAGGGTTGTAGGGAACATCCATGTACAGATCGTGAATTAATAGAAGAAGTTGATTCAGACTCATGGTTGTTGTGTTATTCTCCATGTATGTGTGTTAATTGCTCTGAGTATTACTTCCTGTCATGCATTTGTTATGCTGTGTATGTGAACGACTTCATGTGTTAAGATAGAAGTCTGAGAGCAGGTGAAGCGAGATACAACTGTTTTCTCTTTGAGCAAGGATTCCTGCAAGGAGTGTAGTTGAGTTGTCCGCAAGGAGTGCGTTGACAGAAGGCTCGAGAGTTAAAATTTTGTTCTCGGAACCCTCAGAAGTGGAAGTGAGTTAGTAAGACTACTGCTGCAGGGAGTGCGCAGAGTCTGAAGGATTCAACACTTGGGAAGTTGTTGAATGTTGAGCGCAAGGAAAGCGCGTAAGTTCCTTGAAGAATCAGAGTGGAAAAAGCTCAGGAGACATAGCACCTTCGTGATATCATTATCGAAGGCTGCACAAGAGGATTCTGTGCTAAGAAGTCCTTAAAAAAAGAGAAAAGGAATCGACGGTCAAGATCTCGTAGAGGAGGTCGGCAGGATCCCGTCAACCATTGGATTTGTCGAAGAAGTGGAGAGGTTACGGTTGCGTTGAGAGTTCAAGCTCCAGGAGTCGTGGACTATCAGATCGTGGACCAGTCACCGGTCAGCCGTTAGATCCCGGAAAGTTGCGCAGGGGTTAAGCTCTGAGGCAGGGGAGAAATCCCGGAGGAGCCATCAGGATATTAGGCCATCGGGGTTTTGACAAGTAAGAGAATCGAGACCTTGAAGGTCCCGAAATCTCGAGGAGAAATCTAAGCCTTTGGTCTCGGTAGGGACACATGGCAAGGAGCCAGGAATCCATCGGGGATTAGCTCATCGGAGAATCGGGGTTTGCGAGGACATAAAACTCTCGCATATCGGAATCGTGATTCGCGATTTTCCGACAGGAGGTTTGAGCCGTCCATTCTCGAAGACACGTGGACGAAGATCCTGACAAGTCGGTGTTTGGAGCGTCGGGGTTTCCAGAGGCAAGCGTCTTGTACATGTTGAAATCGCGATCCGCGATTTCCCGATTTGATCCGGGCCGTTGATCTAAAGGGCACGCGTCCAAGGATCTGCAGGAATCGGGGTTCGGAATTTCGGGATTCTTGGTGTCGAGAAACTCACGGTAGGAGAATTCGCGAAATCCCAAAACCCGACGGGCCTCACATTCATAGCCTTCAGTGGAGGACAGGTGTCGGAGCATTAAGTCTCACCCTAAGGTGACGACATGTGCCATCGTATATCAGGGTTCGGAGTTTGGAAGGATCTGTGAATTTGTGCAGTAAAAATCACGAAATTCCGAAACGCGATTTCCCGAGATCCACTGGAGTGTGGGCCATAGGTGCCTTAGTGGAAGACAGGTGTCAAGAAGGTCAGCCCTCGCTGGAATCAACGCCAGGTGGCGTCGAAAATCGGAGAATCGAAAATCCAAAGGGTGTGAGTCCTACGCCTTTCAAAACCGCGAAGTGCGAAACTCCGATAGGGGGGAAGGACCGTAGTCTTGTGGACCAGCCGGTCACATGCGAAAGAGTTATCTTGTGGGGCTAAAGGGTTTAGAAGGTGCCATCGGAGTTCGGATATCGGGGATCCGGGAGGCGAGTGATTCACGCCCTCGCAAGTCGCGATTTCCCGACGAGAATTTTCCTGATAGAAGCAAAGAACACGTGGGTGAACGTTCATCGGGGTTCGGGGATTGTAAGACCCTATTTCGTAGTTCGAAGGCCCGTGATCACGCGGAGGCCGATTTCCTGATACGAGGAAGGGGGATCATAAGGAGAATATTTTGTGGGTGCAGAAAAGTCCCGATAAGGGATTTGAAGAACATCTTTTGTTCTTTGGGCCTAGGGAAGAGAAGTCCTGGTGAGAGCAGACATGCCCCTGGGTGGGCGTTTGCATCAAAAATTGCTCAAAGAATAATTCAATAACATGTGCTCGCAAGAGCGGGATGTTACAATTGTTCCCACCTGCAACCCACATATGTACGTTATTGTTCCCACCTGCAACCGACATGCACACATGACTGTGCCTACCTACAACTCACGTATGTATGGGACTGTTTCTACCTACAACTCACATACAAATAAAGAAAACCTATATAGACACCTCCTACAATTTTCTCCCTGCGACTTTTCTTCCTCTAGGCCAGATTTTCCACCATATAAAATTTTGCTTTGTTGAAATCACCAAACCTCCTAACATAAATTAATAATCACATATGTTATCTCCATCATGTCTCCACACATTATATACATAATATTAAATGCCACAATGACCCCTCTCCTTTACACACAATCCTTAGGGGTTGCCATCGAACCCCCTCCACAATTCAACATCAAATTAGGATTTCTATGTGGGTGTGAAGCCCCTACACAAGCCTACAAATCCCTGCCAAACCCATGAAGCTACAACTTCATTTCAAGGGGGGTTTTCACCAAAATGAATGTGTGATGTGGTTCCCATGAGGATTCCAACATGCCAAACACCTAGGGCCATGTGAGAATACCTTCCCTAATATAAAAAATATCAATGCTCCCTCTTAGTGAGGGAGGTATTCTCACCCCACTCCACAAGCGGGAAGGCCTCTCGATGCTACAAAGAATCAAGAAAATTAGTTAGCAAAAAAGTTCAATTTTAATGTGTTTTCTTCATTGTAATTGTCCTCAGTTATATTGGGAGTCGTTATATATTGGTATTAGAACTTCCGTCTCAACACTAGACCCATATGGACCAAGAACCAATGCGAAGTTTGCAAAAATTCATGGTTATAGACTTGTTATGTGATGGATTTAGGGAAAATGATGAATTCTGGAGAGAAATACCCAAATTTATAGAACATTTAGTTTTAAATTTCCTTAGAACCCGCTTAATAGTTATCAATAGTGTTAATGTGCAGAGTTGCAGAGTTAAAATTTGACTTGGAAGGTTGAAATTCATTTTTTAATGGGTGTTTTAGAATTAGGTGAAGTTTGATGGATCGACGGTCAATCTCTCATTTCATTTCAAAATAAACAACCCAAATTCATTTAAAATAGATTGAAAAATTACAAGGTTTTTCAGATTTTGGAAAGGTATAGCAGATCAACAATTGGAATTCATTTTCAACAGTTGGGAAAATGAAAAAGATCAATGGTTTGGATTAGTTTTTTCTTATTTGGAAGTTGGGAAGATCAATGGTCAAGATCTTTCCAAATGGAGAATCAATGGTCAATATATTTTTTAATGGAGGATCAAGATATTTCATCTAGGATTTGGTCAAACATTTTCAAGTGTTGGAGTTTTCCAAAATAATTTGTCGATGGTCAGATCGGTGAGATTTACAAAGAGTTCGAGTTTTCCGACATATATCATCTACCAATGATCGAGGGCCAATAGATTGAACGAGGTGTTCAATTCATCCAATAGAAATTTATGATCACTAATGAGGCAAAGAGGGTGATGATGCATCATGTTATGTGCCATGCCACATCATGTTGAGTGTCATGTCAATGTATATGTGTCATGCCACATTAGGATCCACATGTCATGCTACATCAACATAGTTTCCACGCTAGCCAAAATATGACTGATGGTCAATGATTGGGGTTCAACGAAGTTTTCAAGAAATTGGTTGTCAAGTAAATTAACCGATGGTCTATCTTCGATGATCGGGGTTCAACAAAATTCATGGGAAAAATTGGGTTTCCAAGAGAAACGAATGATGGTCGATGGTCGATGATCGATGATCGAGGTTTAGGAAAATCAATGACAAAAATTTGTTTATCAAAGAAATAATCGATCACCAATAGAGTTAAGATCAACGACTCATATTTCCCTCGATTTTCTTGAAATTATTTACCTCATTCCCCTTTTCCTTTAGTTATTAATTTCAGTTTAGCCTGTTTACAAAACTTATACTTAGGCTTAATTAAATTTTAGTTGCAAAGGCTTAGACAATTATAGGGATTTATAATTAATAATTTCAATCCTTAATTAATTAATTAATTAATCTGGTAGTGCTCCAGATTTTACAAGCTTAATTATTCACTCAGGTTTTTCTAGGCCACCTAGATTCATTGACTGAATATTTTTTTTATTTACGTGACGTGCCTTTCAAGATGCACTCCATGCTCCAAGGGTTCCACTCTCCTTTGACTAGTTTTGGTAGTTGTTTAACCCCTAGAGTTAGCACTCCATTCGGGTAACCTTGTGAGAGACTAAGGGATTCTAAGGAATAAGGACCATGCCTTATTATGCGCAAATTATAAATCTTCGTGAGCAATTGTCTCAGTTTACCCTGATGGCATCATGGACCTCTTGAACTAGGTAATCGTTAACCTACAATTCGAACCATGGAGGGAGTGTTGCTAGGATGTGACAGGGACACTGCGACACCTCTCCCTCAATATCTGGTCTATGTACATCGCCCCTCTACTCCTTATGTGAGTCAGATTAGTAAGAAATCGCCAGCCTGCATATGTCAACAATCCATATATAAAATCATACTATAAATATCATATATCACATATTCATAAATGAAATATTCAAACCAACACAATCCACCCCCTGACTCAATCCAGAGTCCAAGGAGGTCCATTGATTCCCTTGACATCCACAATCTGTCAAGTGTCCTGCACACTTAGGAAAACTCGTCAATAGCATTTGTCAACACACATACATCAAATAAAATAAATTATAATCCATCATCATCATCATAAGAATCCATAAACGAAATAGATAACCATATATTATAACTGGATCACTTACATGCAAAATTCCTCAAAGAATAAGTCAATAACATGTGCTCGCAAGAGAGAGATGTTATAATTGTTCCCACCTACAACTTGCATATGTACGTGATTGTTCCCACCTACAAGATGCATGCATACACGATTTTTCCTACCTACAAATCATGTATGTACGGGAATGTTCCTACCTGCAACTCATGTACAAATAAATAAAACGTATACATACACCACTGTACAATTTCCTCCCTACGACTTTTCATTCTCTAGTCCAGATTTTTCACCATATAAAATTTCTCTTTGTTGAAATCACCAAACATCCTAGCATAAGTTCATAATCACTTATGTTATCTCCATCATGTCTCCACACATGATATACACAATATGAAATGCCACAATGACCTCTCTCCTTTATATACAATCCTTAGGGGTCACCATAAAATCCCCTCCATAAGTCATCATCAAATTAGGATTTCTATGTGGGTGTGAATCCCCTACACAAGCCCAAAAATCCCATTGCCAAACCCATGAATCCCCAACTTCATTCCAAGAGGTGTTTTCACCAAAATAAAAGTGTATGTGGTGCCCACGATGATTCCAACATGCCCAAAACCTAGGGCCATGTGAGAATACCTTCCCTAATATACAAAACATCAACACTCCCTCTTAGCAAGGGATGTATTCTCACCACACTCCACAACTGGCAAGGCCTCCGGATGCTACAAAAGAATCAAGAAAAATAGTTAGCCAAATTTTTTAATTTTAATGTGTTTTCTTCATTGTAATGGTCCTCAGTTATATTGGAAGTTGTTATAGATTGGTATTAAAACTTCTGGCTCAACACTAGACCCATATGGACCAAGAACCAATGTGAAGTTTGGCAAAATTCACGGTTATAGACTTGTTATGTGATGGATTTAGGGAAAAGGATGAATTTTGGAGAGAAATACCCAAATTTATAGACCATTTAGTTTTAAATTTCCTTAGAACCCTCTTAGTAGTTATCAATGGTGTTAATGTGTAGAGTTGCAGAGTTAAAATTTGACTTGGAAGGTTGAAATTCATGTTTTAATGGGCGTTGTATAATTGGGTGAAGTTTGATGGATCGATGGTCAATGTGTCATTTGATTTCAAAATAAACAACCCAGATTCATTTAAAATAGATTGAAAAATTACTAGATTTTGGATTTTGGAAAGGTATACCAGATCAAAAACTGGAATTCATATTCGACAGTTGGGAAAATAAAACAAATCAATGGTTTGGATTAGTTTTTGGTGTTTTGGAACTTGGGGAAAATAAATGGTCAAGATCTTTCTGAATGGAGGATCAATGGTCAATATATTTTTTAATGGAGGATCAAGATCTTTCATCTAGGATTTGGTTGAAAATTTCTAAGTGTTGTAGTATTCCAAAATAATTTGTCGATGTTCTATGGTTAGATCGGTGATATTTACAAAGAGTTTGATTTTTCCAATAGAGATCATCGATGATCGATGATAAAATCAACAAGTTTGGAAAATATTTTGGTTTTGTCAAAGGAAATCTCCGATCTTCAATGGTCGATGATCAGGGATAAAAAAAAATGGTGAAATATTTCATGTGTTCAAAGGAAATCCTCAATGGCTAATGATTAAGGGCCAATAGATTCAACAAGGTGTTCAATTCATCCAATAGAAATTTTTGATCACTAATGAGGGGAAAGAGGGTGATTATGCATCATGCTATGTGCCATGCCACATCATGTTGAGTGTTGTGTCAATGTATATGTGTCATGCCACATCAGGATCCACGTGTCATTCTACATCAACATAGTTTCCACACTAGCCAAAATATGATCAATGGTCAATGATTGGGGTTCAATGAAGTTTTCAAGAAATTTTTTGTCGAGGAAATTCACCGATGGTTGATCTTCGATGATCGAGGTTTAGCAAAATTCACGGGAAAAATTGGGTTTCCAAGAAAAATGAATGATGGTCGATGATCTGGGTTTATAAAAATCAACGACAAAATTTTGTTTATCGAAGAAATAGTTGATCACCAATACAGTTAAGATCGACGACATATATTTCCCTTCCTTGCAGTCACTCACCCTCCAGGTCTAGGCTTAGGCATCCCCTTCTTTGCTATATAGTGCCTTGGGTGATCTCCATTTCCTTACCAAGGTTTTCTCGCACAGGAAGAACTACCCATCATGTGCATGATCCCAATCAATAGTTTACAATAACTATTAAGGTCTCCTCTTCCTTGTGGTCACTTACCCTCTAGGCCCAAGATCAGGCATCCCCTTCTCTGTTATACATTCGTTCGGGTGATCCATCTTGCCTTTCCAAGGTTTTATCACACATAAAGAATTCCATAGACTCTATTGAGTATTACAGTCGAGGCGTCCCTCAGACTTGCTCTATTGAGGCATCCCTCTGACTTGTGTTACCTCAACACAACATATTCTAGGTGATCATGGCTTACCATGGGGTTCTAATGGCTCAATAGTAGCCATTTTTCATGCTTTTACAGCCTGATAGCCTTCCGACTTAGCTAAAGTTAGGGATGAAGGTTACTATCCTTCTCCTGATATCATAATAGATAAGGACGAAGGTTACTCTCATTTTCTCGACACAAAAATAGTTAGGGATGAAGGTTACTCTCCTTCTCTCGACTCAATCATAGATAGGGATGAAGGTTACTCTCCTTCCCCCAAGTCAGTCTCTATTTCATGTGATCAGATTATACTCTTTCTCACAGTTCTCCCTCGAACCCAAGATCTCAGTTTCTCATCTCCACACTTCTTTGCAAATCTTTCCCTTTCACCCATATCACAGGTATACAAAAATTCATGAGACATCATAAATTTTTAAATTCAAAATTTTATTGTAAATCTATCACCTACAGATTTCCAATTCCACATTTTATTTCCATATTTGTTCCACATAGGAACCGGATTCCTAATGATGGGAATTTTCTTCCCATAGTGGTTATTCTTAGTAGGAAATTAGTCTTCCTTATGGGCTTACAATGTTTCCATATCCAATACCTCTTTCCTCCCTATAATTCATTCTCTAAACAACCAAACAAATTGCTAGTCTCTCATGCATCCATGTATATATATATATATATCTATAATCCAAACCATGCATACTAACAGTTCATCACATCTATATAAACATAAAAAGGGAATCCCATTCCTTGCCTATGCCTCATTTCAACATACCAAACCTTTCAAAATGAAATTCAACATATCAAAAGATTTTAACAAATGTGCCAATTATTCATGACCACATTCATACCCAATGCACTCTTGCATTGTTTTCAAGTTTGTCACACTTTATGACCGGTTCTTGGCCATGGTGTGATAGAATTTAACCAACATTTTCCTCTTATAGCTTATTCATTTTATTTCATTCTTACAACATGACCATATTGCCTTCTATAGTCCGATCACGGTCCCAAATCAGTACACATGAACTCAAAAGCTTTAGATTAATGCCTTTAAGCATTCCTTGATTGCTCAATGCATTCATGAGATATCAGTTCATGAATTCTTCCAAGGGTTACAAACAATGTTTACTACCAAAGGTTCATATCTCCATCATTCAGGTTCTCCTTCCTGAATCATACCTTACTTGGGTATCCAAGACATACAACTGCCTTTCAAAAGTTCATGCATAACACTAATACAATAAAATATTTTAGAAGGGGTTCTTACCAAATCCCTTCATACCTTGTGCCACATAGGCATGAATATCTTTATATCGGTTCTTGGATGCTAGCACCCTCCTTCTGATTTTTACCTGATCAACTAATCCAGAATTGTATCTAGGAGCCTCACAGGGCTCAAAAAGGCTCAAAACTGAAAGTTCTTAGCATCGAACAAAACCAATTCCATTGCGACCAAATCATCGTGCTAATTCTGGCAGTATATTTACCTTCTCAAACAGACGCTGTATGCGAGAGTTATCGTACTCTGACCATTTTCTCAAACAGCTAAAAAGTCAAAGGACTGGAAAAAAGTCAATGTTGATGTTAGCATGACACCATCAAAACCTCATGATGCATACTTGGACCAATTGCAGTGTGACAAGTGGTAGAATTTGAGTGGGCAGAGGTAGATGGCAGATCCGATTAGAATTGGATACATGGCATTTTTTGGTCAAATGCAGTGGTGCCACGTGGCCCAGGCATGGGCAACCACATGGCACCTAGTCATCAGTCGAAGTGGTAGGTTTAAAAAGTTTTGGAGCCCATGGGATTTGAACCCATAACCTCTTGGTAAGCACCAAGCCTTCACAATGGTCAGATTACCAATGCCCCACAATACCTTTTGTGTGGTGTAAGCCACTTTAATATATATAAAATGTATTTATTTTGAATGGTTGTAGAAGGGGGTTGGGGCTAAGACCCAACGCACAGGAATGCTATACAATATGTAACCACTAGCCAAAGGATGCAAGGAGCTCTAACCATATGTGTTTTTTTAGCTCTGGGTTTGGCCATATGGCTAGTTATACGACCGAGCACCGAGAAGTAAGGGGCATGTGCATGGACACTTGGACACATGGCGCAAAACATATGTCCAAGGGTCAGTAAATAAAGGGTTGTTCCCTATTTTATTGCTGAGTGGGTTTTATATTATAGTTTAGATTTTTTTAATTGATTTTGGCCTGTTATTAGTGGATTTTGCCCATTTTGGGGGGATATTGGGCATTTTTGGAGGCCAAAATTTGGGAGGAAGTTGGGGATGCATAACCAACTTCAGATGTATAAAAACTAGGCCTGTTTGAGGCCATGGAGGACATTCAGATAAGATTTATGTTGAAGGGAAGCCAAGCCAAAGACATTTTTATGCAGGGAAGTTATTGAGGAGCAGACGCTTGCGGGCCATTTCTGGGAGCTTCGATCATCCGTTTTGCATGTCGTTTCTTCTATTGGGTTCTATAGATCTAGAAGAAAATGACCAGATCAGTCTTGTAGCCTAATGTCACTGCTGCAATGTAATTTTTGAGATTTTAACAGAAATAAAGAAGCCTCCCCCACTGAGACAAAGGCCCAGAGATGTAGGCAATTTTGTGCCAAACTCCGTTATCACTTCTCTTGTTATGGTTTTCTATTCTTATTGCTTCATTTCAGATCTATATGTTTCCTCATTAAATTCATCCTCTTTCATTCAACTTCTTAAATGGTTAATGAACACATGTAATTAATAACTCAACCACAGTCGTTAAAAGATCTTTTCAGATCAAGTGGTATTAGAGCTAGTTGACGTTTGGATTTGAATTTTGCATGTTAACCAGGGAACAGATATAGCATGGTGAAGGAGATATTATTGCATAGAATCCATTAATTGGATTGAGAAAGAGAGCCTCTCACAGTGAGAAGATGGCATCGGAAGAAGGGCTTTCGTAGAATGAGAAAGAGTTTCGGAAAACTTTTCTTGCTATGTCGGAGATGGTGAAAGTTTTGTATGAGGATTACCTGGAATGGAAAAGACCAAATATGGGTGAATATTCAAAGGGAAAAAGTGAAGAGGAAGAGGATCCTCCTCAAATTCTTCCTTCACCTCCATCATCACCTCATTCTTTTCCTTCTTCTTCAAGTTCAAGTTCTAAATCTAATGCAAAGAAACATGTTCATAAGCATAAGAATGAAATTCCATTGTTAAAACTTGATGTTAAATTTGAGTTATCCATATATGATGGTGAAGTTAATGCAGAGATACTTGACAATTGGGTCAGGTAGATGGAGGTTTACTACAGTGTGCAACAGATCAAGGATGAGGCCACACAAATCAAGTTGGCATCCTTGAGACTTACAGGCACAAATCTCATCTGGTGGAAAATCAAGTTGCAAAATGGAACGCAACAAGTGGGTAATGTATTTCCATCATGGCAAAGCTTCATTTCTGCACTTAGGAAACAATTCTATCCTTTGGGTTATAAATAAAAACATTAATTGAATGACAATCTTTAAAACTAAGAAATGGACAAACAATGCAAGAGTATATAGATAGCTTTCGTAAAATGGAATTGGTGTTAGATATCCATTTACATACATAGGAAACCCTTATGAAGTATATAGGAGGTTTACCTGCACATATTAGAAACACTGTATTCATGTTTGGACTCACTAACCTTGATGAGGTTTTTGTTCAAGATATATATATTGAAGCAGGAAAAGCAAGTGTGTCAGGGGAATCATCGTCTTCAAGGAAAGAGGACAAGAAGAAATGGCATGGAAAGAATTTAAATGCAGTGACGAGGAAGGAAGGGAAGCCCTCTTGCAAGAATTGCAAGAGAGAGGGACATGATGAGGACAAATGTTGGCAGTTGAATCTCGAGAAGAGGCCAAAGTGGTTCAAAGAAAAAAAGGGAATGGAAACAGTGGAAGTGACAACAAGAACCACAAACTTGGGATCGGATTCAAGTGATGAATCAAAGATCTCATTGGTTGGTATGACAGGTAAAATTGGTGAAGGCATTGATTGTAGAAGTAACTTGTTTCATATAAGGACAATCATGTGACACACTAAGATAGACACATTAATTGAAAGTGGATCTCAGGCTAATCTAATCTCTAAAGAATTGGTTAAGCAATTGGGGTTAAAAACACAAACTCATCATAATCCTTACACACTTAAATGGATAAGCAGTCATCATCAAATGCATATCACAAAGCAGTGTACAATCAAATTTGCAATTTCATATAAGTATGTGGACGAGGTAACATGTGATGTAGTGTCGTTAAGTGAATGTGCAATGGTGTTAGGTAGTCCATACTTATATGATCATAAGGAAATATTCTGCAGGACAAAGAATCAATATCAATTAACCAAAGCAGGTCAAGATTATGTGGTTCATGCTCATCATGTTAAGGCAAACAAAACACTTGAAACAATGGAATAATTAAAGAAGGCAGTGTGAGCAAGAAACAAACCAATAATTTTTTCAAATGAAGTAATTGATATTAAGCAAGAACAAGAAATGATTGTTGAATAGAAAATCAATCATAAGTTGCTTCAAGATAAGCTCATGTCGTGAAAATATTACAAGTATATCAACTCATTTGTATTTGTGTTTTTTATGCTATCATTAGCAATGTTGTTTACATGGATGATAGTGGCTTTAGTAAGATGTAATAGGGTTCAAATGGCTAACAATATGATAGCAGTTGTCATGATTGTGTTACAATTGATCTTGATGAGACAGGTGCGTAGGATAGAGTTCAGAGACAGAGAACAAGCTGGGTGGCCTATCCTGAGCTTGTTGATTGGTCAGTAACCTTTTGGGGACCAAAAGGTCCTTTAGTGTGGAGGTGTGATCTAGGATCAGATCCAGGGGCGTGACAGGGCTCAAAAAGGCTCAAAATTGAAAGTTCTCATAATCAGACGAAACCAATTCCATTGCGATCAGATCGTTGCGCTGATTCTGACAGTATATTTACTTTCTCAAATGGGAGAGTTATTGTACTCTGATCATTTTCTCAAACAGCTAAAAAGTCAAAGGACTAGCAAAAATTCAATGATGATGTCAGCATGACATCACCAACAACACCTCATGATGTAGACTTGGACCAATTGTAGTGTGACAAGTGGAAAAAGTTGACTGGGCAGAGGTAGATGGCAGATCCAATTAGAATTGGACACATGGCAATTTTTGGTCAAATGTGGTGGTGCCATGTGGCCCAGGCATGGGCAGCCACATGGCACCCAGTCATCAGTCAAAGTGGCAGGTTTCAAAAGTTTTGGAGCCCATGGGATTCAAACTCATAACCTCTTGGTAAGTGCCAATCCTTCACAGTGGTCGGATTACCAACGTGCCACAATACCTCTTATGTGTTGTAAGCCACTTTAATATGTATAAAATGTATTTATTTTGAATGGTTGTGGAAGGGGGCTAGGGATAAGCCCCAATGCGGGGTCATGTTATACCATATGTAACCACTGGCCAAAGGATGCGGGGAGCTCTAACCATACACGTGTTTTTAGCTCTGGGTTTGGCCATATGGCTAGTTATACGATTGAGCACCAAGAAGTAAGGGGCCTACGCATGGGCGCTTGGCCACATGGCGCAACCCATATGCCCAAGGGTCAGTAAATAAAGGGTTGAGCCCTATTTTATTTCTTAGTGGGTTTTATATTATAGTTTGGATTTTTTTAATTGATTTTGGTCTGTTATTAGTGGATTTTACCCATTTTTGGGGGATATTGGGCATTTTTGAAGGCCAAATTTTGGGAGGAAGTTGGGGATGGATAACCAACTTTAGATGTATAAAAACCAAGTTTTTTTAGGCCATGGAGGACAATTAGAGCATATTTATGCTGAAGGGAAGCCAAGCCAAAGCCATTTTTATGCAGGGAAGTTGTTGAGGAGCAAACGCCTGCGGGCCATTTCTGGGAGCTCCGGTCATCCGTTTTGCGTGTTATTTCTTCTACTGGGTTCTAGAGATCTGGAAGAACATGAACATATCAGTATTTTAGCCTAATGGCACTATTGAAATGTAATTGTTGAGATTTTAAAAGAAATAAAGAAGCCTCTCCCACTGAGACAAAGGCTCGGAGACATAGGCAATTTTGTGTCGAACTCCGTTATCACTTCTCTTGTTATGGTTTGCTATTTTTATTGCTTCAGTTCAGATTTGTATATTGTATTTTGGATTCTATGTTTCCTCATTAAATTCATCCTCTTTCATTCAACTTCTTAAATGGTTAATGAACACATGCAATTAATAACTCAACCACAGTCGTTAAAAGATATTTTCGTATCAACACCAATGCTTTATGGCGAATTTTACATCCCTGTCAACAATATTTCAACCACATCCTTCTCTTGGTCATCCTCTACTTGAGGTTTCCCATCATTGACAACTGTCTTCCTCAATAGGTCCAATTCCTTTCTATACATAGCATGCATCATCATAGTCACAATTACATTAGTTTTAATATTAAACCAAATGCATTTATCATAACATTTGAATTCATAAAACATCTTCAAAATGTCCTAACATATCTTTATGCACTTCATCACATTATCCTCAAATGTTTCCACAAGTGAAACACAAAAAGATTTCGATTGTATTTTCAACAATATAATCCTTATCACTATGGTGTCAAAACCTTTTTACTTTCAGTAGCATACCAACTTTCTCATCCAAGAGAAAACATAATACTCAACAAGGAAAGAATTGAGGACTCTCCCCTTCTTCCAACTCTTTCTACACCGCCTGGGACTTTTCAGCCCAGTCAAGTTATCTCTAAGGCCTCACCGCCTTTTCTTAATCATGGCTTCGACCAAGCCTATTAAATTAAATGTACTCATTTATTCATTTAATCATACTCAAGGGGTTTACTTTCCTTTTACCAACTATACCGGTTTCCACAACTAGTCTTTTAATCCTATGACTTTGTTAAACAATTTAGGGTTATTAGGGTGAGGAAAGTGTTCCTCCTTTCTCACCTCTTTACTTATTCAATCTACTTTTTATTGTGATATTTCTTCTCTTTTCTTGAGAAACCCTGGGTTAGGCTCATCCTAACTCTTAGGATACATCAACATTATTTAATATTAATTTTTTTTTCCATAATGAATCATGAACCTGTGCATCGATTATCACAATGTTCAAGATTCATTATTGGTCTTCTATTCATTACATGATGTTTTTCAAAATGTAATCCAGGATTTTGTTATATATATATTCATATAAGCTTGTGGCTCATTGCTCAATTCTTAGCAGTCATTAAGGTTATGACTTTGTTTTCTTGGCAGAGTCTTCACACAGTTCCTCCACAAAGAACTCCTTCAGCATGTAACTTCCTTATTCCATATCCATCACTATTTTTGATGGCCTCAACCGTGATTTAGCTTCAACAGTTTACCAAATATCCCATAAGGAATATAAACATGCATATTTTTCATGTAACCAAATTATGTATCCATACATATTCTAGTTTTGTTAACTTACATCATACTTGTGCATCACTTGCATGTTTAATATCATTCATACCTAACCAGTATTACTATCAGGCTCCATATTAGGAAGCTCCATAATGCATTAAACCCATGTACTAAAGCATAATTAAAGATAGATAAGTATTCATCATGCTAGCTTATTGCTTGCACATTTTCCATGTCATTCACACACATGGACATATCAGGCTTCTATATCCCTTTCCCAAGGATCTTCCAATCATCATCATGATCACGTATACACATTCGTTTATAAGTAGGTGCATATCTTGCACCTTTTTACCTCTTGCACTCACTTGATAGTTTAATTTCATCATTAGTGTCCTTTAGTTTGATATTTCAGTCACTTACAGGACTAATCCCATAGTCATATCTCATATTGATGTTGCCTTTTATCAAGGCAATAATCAACTAGGGTCACTTTCCTCTTTATGCGACAACGTCTAGAAAGAAAACCTTCTTGCCTCAATGTCCATAGGGTTTTACCCATCTCACTTTTCTCTGGTCATGAGGAATTATATACTACAATTTTAATATAAAACAGTAACTATAAATGCCAGGGAACTACCTGATCCTATCAAATTCCTTTAATCCTACAAAGGTATTAACCATTATATAGTCTACCATCGTCAGTGCCTAAATTTCCAGCTGCCCATGCTTAGAATAAGTGTTAAGAACACCAGGTCATCCATCCTTTGAGCTTCAACTACTCTTGATAGAACCCTGCCACCTTCATCTATCCACATTCAAGTCTTATTATAAATGTTAATTAGCATATCCCTACTCCGGTAAGAGTAGTTATCACTTTGACAAAGGGATAAATAAATTCTTTTGTTGTAATTCAACAAGAATTCCCAATATCATAGGTTTAATCTATCATCCTTCTCCTCAAAGAGTAAATGCATATAACAATACCTCCTTATGCGACTTGTACATGAGCCCAAGTAGGCCAAGTGTTGTAACCATGCTTTGATACCAATTTGCAACACACCCATGACGGGGCATAAAAAATTTCGCTTTTCTTAAAGGACAAATTCTCCATCCATGGTTTCTAATTTCGGAAGTCTAGGAACTAGTTCAACCTCCCGGTCAAGGATCTCTAATTTTGAAGCCAACAACTCTGTGAGACCCTGATGGTATCACTCTATAATTAAAATCAGACCCTTTCGACTTCTTGCAGGTCTAATGGTACCCACGACCTTCCCTTCGCATTTGGGAAATATCTGAGTTTGGTTGCTAGGCCCTTTTATTACAAGCCCCTCCTTGAGGTGACCTTGGGTGATAACCTCACACAAACAAACAATTGTGGGCATGACCAAAGGCCATTTGAAACCAAACTACATTTTAGCTCGCAATTCGCCTTGATCCTCCACATGTCCTTTCTTCAAAACCATGGTTTGGATTGCAACCCACCCTCAACTTTTTAAAGTTTGTGCATCTCTGATCCACGCAATGCTACGAGACCTTCAATATCATGATTTTGATGGTGCCTTTGAACTGACGGCTCATATCTATCCCTTTCAAAGCTACGGATCATATTTGACCTCTTGCAAATCAATGGTTGTGATTTGTTTTGGAATTTCAGACTTTGAAATTCTCAAGTATCAAACTTTCATTTCTTTTGTACATCAATCTTCTGGAGTCAATGATTTGCAAACACGTGTCCTTCTCAATCAATGGTTCTACCTTTATTTCAACTAGATCAACGTACTTATGACCCCTTTACTCAATCGATAGTTGAGATTGAGTTTGGGTCACTGGACTTCTGAGATATCAAATATCAAACTTCACTTCCCTTCGAAGTAAGAAGATTCTTGCCATGTGTCCACTTGAATTGGACAATTGAGAATTGCTTCGGGTTTTTACCCAAAATCTATAGATTTATGCCACCTATCCTCTTGATGTGATGGCTATGAATTACTTTAGGACATTACCTGGAATCCACCGATCTACACCACTTCTCTTTTGGATCAGATGGTCTAGATTCACATCGGATGATATGATGCTTGAGATTTACTTCAGATGATATCACAACTGAGATCTACTTTGGATGATCAGATGATTGAGATTTACTTCCACTCTCTGGACTTCGAGAGTCTCAAATTTCAATTGAAAACTCTCTAACATATTTCTTCAAAGTCCACTATTCGTCGCCACGCATCCCTCTAGATCTAGTGGTCGAGATTCACTTTGGGTCTTCGGGGTTTGGGAATATCAATTCTCAAATGAAACTCCAATGAAATTTACCCAAAGCTTGTGATCTATCACCATGTGTCTTTTTGGATTTAACGGTTCAGAGTCCTTCTTCCCTTCGTCTCTTCGAGATTTCGGCGTTTTCGAGCTTCGGCTCTGTAGCCCTTCGATGCTTCAGCTCTTCAGCACTTCAGTGCTTCATCTCTTCAGCACTTCAGTGCTTCAGCTCTCCAACTCTCTAAGCTTCGGAAGTTTCAACTCTTATGCACCCATTTCTATAGAGTGATTTTACCCAAAATACACGATATCCTGACATGTATCCCTCTGGCTATTGTATGAAAATCTCCCTGTGGATAGGTAGATTGCCTCAAAGAGCTTGACCCTAACTCTAAGACATAAAATGCTTAATGTGGACACTGACTTCCTTTCAAAGCTATACAAACTAACACATGAGAAGGAAGGAAAATAGAAGTACCTCTTTATTGACGTTTGTCCCTTCACGCTCCAAGTTGAGCTCTGATCCTTTGCTCCTCCCTGAGTCCTGTGGACAAACAAGATACGACCACTTCCTACTCTATTGATATTAGTTTGAAAAAAGATCTATCTATCAATGATAAGTTCATGTAACATTAGACACAAACTAGAAAGAAATAGGCCAAGCATGTCATATTGATGAGAATAATGACAGCAGTACTTACAACTGTAGATGCGAATGCAACAGCTTCGTCAAGTCCCCTTCGTCTAACCCTTGCCTGAAAGATCCACAACCTGGATAACAACAGCTTCACTGATCACTCTCTTTTGGTTGACTGTGTGTTTCCTATGAGATCATAGGTTTCATGCTAGCAATTCTTCCCCAATCAACTATGTTCCAGCACCACTTATGAGATCATAAGTTTGGTGTAATTCTCCATTTTCCTTCCTCTTTCACCATTAGAAAGCTTTCTTATATAGCCTTGGAGAGGCTTTAACCACTTGAGATATCCTTGGGGAAGTTGAGGATTTGCCTCCTTTAGTTGAGGATCTGCCCTAAGATCATGGCTGGACTAGGGATTAGAATCCAACTGCCTTCCAAGAATGAAAAGATGCTTCCCCAATTCATCTCAATAGCTTAACTACTGCCCAGAATAGGTAGCGCTCCCTCAAAAGGGCCATCAGAGCACTGTAGCGCTCCCTAGTAGGATTTAGGGGGGAACCATCGCTCTCAAAATCTATAGCACTCCCTCAAAAGGGCTAGGGGAGATTTATAACGCTCCCTGATAGTGTAAGGGGGAGCGTTGGTGCTTCGAGATAGTGTAAGAGGGAGCTCTCCCCTCCAAAAACTTAGTTTTTGAGGTGCTTTCAGATGGAAAAAGGTTTGCAAGCCTGCTGACTCATTTCTCCTCTTCCAAATCAAATGTTTGAGGTGTTTCAAGTGTCCTTATTGTGTCGTTATAGGAATGACATAGGCATCATGGCAGTATGCTTCCCTGATTCTTGCGACACTTGTGACCTTGTGAGCAAAATGCTACACTTATCCAGTTGAGTAAATTTGACATGTAACAGAATGGCCCCCAAAGCATGAAGTTAGAAGATGCGAACTGATAACTGAAATGCTTTGTAGACGTGCAAGAAAGGGTATAGACTCGGAGAACCTGACGAAAGCTGCACACAAACATCCAACAAATATCATGACATGTTTCAAAACCCAAGGCAGGCATACCTATGCTTGGGTGATCAAGGCTTGCAAGATATGGCCGCCATAAAATACACTGCGGATCCATAATTGTATTGATGAAAAATGTATAGCCACCGAAGATACAATGTGGATCAATACTCTGATGACTCAGACTGCTCATAGCCACGAAGAATACACAGTGGATCTACGAGATGACAAGACATAGCCACGACCAATACAAAGTGGATCTATGTGACAGTGTATGTGTTCTTTGTCCAATAAAAACTCCTTCGCAGCTTGGGCAAAGCATATATCAAAGTGGTTACTCAACCCAGGGTCTTCTTACCAATCCCAATGTGATATGATCGTAACCATGTGAATAGATGTCTTGATGTCGAACATGGCAGAAACCACTTGATTACCGGTCAATGGTGTTAACCGTTAACAAGTGCGAGGGAAATCACCATTAATGTCAATGATTCCCAAGGTACCCTAGTACATTCCAGTGAGTGTGAATAGGTGAGATGAGGTCTAACAATCGTGGAATAATTCGATCAGGGGTCAAATATGTAAACCTACTGTCAAATGTGAGGAGGCCTGCCAAAATGCAGGTCCCAAAGTACTAACTAGTTTCTAATCCTAATTCTTGGATAATGTGTTGAAGTCGACAGGAATATACTCATCGAGGGAGGGCCTTGATGTATCCCCCATCAATGACATGAAATGGACATAGATATGTAATTGGTAGATCAAATGGACATGGAATGACACAGGTTTTGAGGCAAGATATTTGGGATGGCTGACTCTTGAGGCGGATACATCCCTTGAACACTGAGGCACAATGGAAAAACATGACATGGACCAAAACTATGTAGTGGGTACTGTGACTTGCGTCGGGTGACCCAAAGGAGTGAAAGGAACTCAAAGGATTGGCTCAGTGTAGAGGTTCGACGGATTATGATGTATGCATATGACAAAGTGCCATGTTCAAGGGCGACTCTAAGAATTGATGGACAATGTTCTCGAGAGACTGCTTGGCTTGGTCCTTTCAATTTTTCCCCCATCCAGATAGACGAGTACCTCTTTTTGATTTAATGAGTGCGAGGAGGATAACACATGCTCGATATAACTCACCTTTCGTAAGTTCCTCTTCCTTTATTTAACGAACCAGAAGAAGTAAGGGATCGGTCCCATATGTCCCTGTCGATGTGTGTTTTAATGAGTCCAAAGACAAAAAAACTCAAAGGTTTTTTGAGATTATAGAGTTTGGAAAAAAACTTAAAAGAGAACTCTCTCAGTTCCTTTTTCATACAGTAGTCTAACGAGACCGAAAAAGGGGTAAACTATCGCCCGAAAGACGCCCTTTCTGACCTTTTAACGAGTGTGAAAGGAAACAAGGTCACTCGAAAATCTTTTCATATTTAGAGAGTCTGAAAAGGGTTTAAAGTAGACTCCAGGGGGGTTCCTTTTTCATGTGTTCGTGTATCCGTATTGGTCCGAAAAAGATATAAAAGTTTACCTGGTTGCATTCTCATGTATTTATGAGCATGAAAAAGAACAAAGACTAAGCTTGGTATTCCCCCAGCTTGAAAGCTGGTGGCTTAGCTCCAGAATGATCATCAAAGGATGGAGACATTCCCCCCAAGCTTCAATTCATTCACCGAATTTGAGGTTGTCACCAATTTCTGTGCTAGATGGAGAAAAAGGATACAGGTGGATGAAATGAAGGTTAAAAAATGAGACCTAACGAAAGACTCGACTCGACATCTACGAGATCTGGCGAAAGACTCGACTTGAAGGGAGAGGTGATTGTTTCATTTTTTAACGAGCTTGACACAGGAAAAGAACTATGCTCAAGGTTCCAGGTTTGATCCCCAGATTGTTGTTTCATTTTTTAACGAGCTTGCTATAGAGAAGAAAACTATGCTCAAAGCCTTTGTTTCATTTTTTAATGAGCTTGCCACAAAGAAGAGAAACTATGCTCGTGACCTCTATTTCATTTTTTAACGAGCTTTCCACAGAGAAGGGAAACTATGCTCATGGTTTCTTCTTGAACACGGCTTCCAAGAGGATAACGCTCTGGAAGGATACCATGTCAAGGGACAAAACTCGGTCATGGCTTCTAAAATATCTTCGTTAGATGGAAGACGATCACTCTGGAAGGAACACATGTCGAGGGTCATGACAGGGGCAAGGAGATCATGCTCCAATAACCCTACTGAAGAGATCACCATGTCAACTACCGGATATAAATCGTCAGAAGTTGAAAGCATGGGAGACAACGCCACATAATTGACATGTGGCGGGGGTGATACTATATGCATATAAGAACCACTTAGGGAGGTAACCCAGTCGGGGCCGATGAATGAAAGTAAATCAATGGTCACAATTATTCCATCGTGAGGGAAATATATCACATGGAAATGGGTGGATACAAGAGCTTTCATAGCATAGATATAATCCTGCCCAAGGAGTAAAGAGAAATCCAAGCAGTCTCAGACTACCATGACATTGATAAAGACATTTTTCCCTCCCAAAGTTACTGTAAACTGAAGAAGGATCCCCAAAGGTTGACTAGTTCTTCTGTTAAAAGCTAACAGATTCTATGTAACCGGTGCAAGTTGCGGACAACCCAAAGCGTACCAAGCAACAGAAGACAAAACACTAACGAACGGGCCTTCATCTATCAGTGTTTGAGGAACGTCCTGACCATGAACCTGTACTATAATATGGAAAGGAATGTGGGAGGGAAGACGAGGTCCATTTAGCGCACCCCAATAAAAAAAGATGGTTTCAGTACTTGGAGGAGGTTCCACAGGAGGAGGAGGAATTCCCCCAGGCATGGTAGAATCTGTGTTAACAAGAAAAACATGGGCAGTATCAGGTTTACTCTCTAGAAGTAGGGTAGGATCGACCGATGATTGGATCGGATCGACCAATGGTGGACTTGCATAGACCACTTGGGCACTCTTCAAAGGAAGAGTGGGATTAACTGAGGATGTAACTGGAGCAACCACTTTGGCACTCTTCATAGGAAGAGTGGGACTGACTGAGGAAGGGACTGGATCAGTCACTTTGAAATTCCTCAATGGAGGAATGGGATCGACCGATGGTGAAACTGGATCGACGACTTGAGTTTCATTCTCCAAGGGAAGAATGGGGTCGACGGGTGGAAAAGGATCGACCGCTTTGGTCTCACTCTCTAATGGGAGAGTGGGATTGACCGAGGGTGAAACTGGATCGACAACTTTGGTGTCACTCTTTTGATGAAGAGTGGGGCTGATTGATGATGAAACTGGATCAACTACTTGGTTTTGTGGTGCAATCGAGGAGGAAACTATATTGACCACCTGATCAACTGGACTAACTGAGGATGGAACCGAATTGACCAATCCATCAACCAATGATGGGTCAGAGGAGAGCTTACGATAACCTTTTGGAAGTTGAATTTTTTCCAAAAGAGAAGAAGCCTCGTCCATGCGAGGACAAAGGTGAGAGTAATGATTACCTTTACATAGCATGTAAGGGAACTTGACAGTTTTCTTCTTCTTACCAACCTGAACATCACTAGTTGACGGGGTATCATCGCCATGACCAACAAAGGTCAATGACGTGGAGGACCACATTACTAAGACCTGGGTAAGACCGGGGAAATCCCTTAGAAAGTGGTCACCCTTACAAAGGCTGCAAGGGAATTTGGGTTTTGGATTCTTCATTTTAATCTTGTTAACCTCATCAACACTCCCAATAATATTAACAGTAACTGGTTTCTTAGAGACAACATCTGATGTTGTTGGGGTCTTGGTCCTTTTTGGGCTCTTCTTCTTCTTCTCTTTCCGTTTCTTCTTATTCTGATCAACCTGGCTACTTGCTTTAGAGCTTTCACTAGGTGAAGAAGGAGAAAAGGAAGGATACTTGATGGGCGAACAAGGTGAAAATTCGACGTGAGGTTGATGTGTGGGTGGTGTATTGACATCCAAATTATTAGGTGCAACTGAAACATTGGGAGGGTTTGGGATCACTAGAGTGGGGAACAACCAAACTGGTAATCCAATAGTGAGTCCTGGAAGACTCCGTGTGGCAACATATGGAGGACCAAAGTTTCCAAATGAAGGAAAGGTATAAGGTTCCCCAGAAGAAGATGTTCCTCCATTGGTACTCCCAGGATTCGATGCCATTAACACTCACTCGACCTAAGGTCCACTAAGTAAAAGAAACAACATACGCTAATAGAATCTAAGAATCATAACCAAGCAAACATGACCTTCTTTTGATGACCGTACTAGTTGGTGATGAAATCCAACATCGCGTGATCAAGTCCAGAAGGGGTGGGGATAGGGTGGAACAGTTACAATGGCGACCTGCTTAACGGACTTATGCCTTGGTGCAAGCTTCCACGCAGTAAT
>ML779123.1:828709-900641 GCA_009831015.1 Picea engelmannii | reverse complement strand
ACTTATGCCTTGGTGCAAGCTTCCACGCAGTAATTGTGGATTTACCCTCCAAGGAGCCCAAGTGAGTTTGACCAATGTCTGCTCTAGGTACAGTGAGACTTCCCATCACCGTCACCTTGTGTAAGACCATAAATATTATGGCCACTAAGGTTACCAATTCTCAGTCAACCGTTGGGTAGGAAAAATCGACAGTCTGATCCAAACGTATGGGCAGGGTATCGAGCCCAAAATCAACTAAAAGGATTCCACGTAGTAATTGTGGATTTACCTTGAAGCGATCCCCATAATACGATCTAACCACCACAATAAGTTAAACCACGGAGGGTTAGTCCCCATAGCTCACCCGAATGCGACCTCATGTGTAACCCCTGTGTTAGAGGGGGATCCCAGGCAGACTTATACAATAATTGGATTTGACTCTACCTAACTCAGGATGCTACTGTTTGTTTTGGAAACTTTGGAGAGTTATGCTCACATCCTAATCCAAAGTACTAAGCCTAGTCTATTGTTGGTGGAGGATCCTAGAAAAGAAAAAGTTCTAAATGATTTTTAATTAGTGTTGATTTTTATAGTTGTTCTTTACTCAAAAAGGGGTGCATGGAAGTGAAACAAATGGAATTATGACTCAGTCACAAAAATGCATCAAAAATGATAAGCATTCATTTCTCTTCGATGAGCATCTATCTAAGGGAGAGAGAGATAGTTCTTTTCACTAACAAGCACTAATAAGGAGTGTCCTCAAACAAGTTTTCTTCAATCAAATCCTGATGTGATGCTAAAACTTTTGAGATGCCTTCTAACATACACAATCAATCATGAAGATGATTTTTATTGTTTGCATATGAATAATGATCAATTCAACACAATGCTCGTCTTGCTAATTATTCTCTTGTATGAATGAAAATCAAACTAGCACACGCAAAAGTCATACAAACAATACACCCTTTCATTGCAATCAAAACGAAAAGCGAAAGAAAAGAATCAATCAAAGAAAAAACAAACTTCAAACCCAAAAAGAAAAAGTTGAAGAACAATGATCTTGACTAAAATCAAGATGAAGAGATCTATAGGCCTTTGATGACCTTCACCAGGGTTTTTACTCAGTTAAACAGAGAGAAAGACAATGCATGGGTTTCAGACTCCAATCAATAGAAAAACTCAATAACAATAGTGAAGAAGGCTACAAAATCAAAATAGTAATATGTTCGTTCTTCAAAAAGACAGATGTCAAGGCTGGAAGAGAAGAAGCATTGACTCACAAGGTTACCCAGCAGGAGAGACACAGAGGCAAAACCTGGAAAAAGAAATTTTGGAAGGTATATTGGCCAAAGGAGGGTTGACGCTTTGTTGCCAAAGGAAAGGAGCGTTATAGCACTCTGTGAAAATCTATTAGGGAGCGCTGGTGCTCTGTTAACACAGGGACATGGGCGCTAGGTTAAAAAACTCCCAGAAATGTCAAAAAATAAAAAAAAATTGCAATTCAATTTCGACAATTAAGATGAGTATGATGGGGTAGGGAGCCAATCAGCTCATGAAACCAATCAAAAGAGGAGTGAACCAAGTCTGAAACAATCAAGGGGTATAACTAGGTCAATGAGGAGAAATCAAAACAAGAATTTTCGACTTGAGGCTATCTCCCCAGTGGAGTCGCCAGTTTCTGTTATAGGAAAATCTCCCTGCGGACAGGTAGATTGCCCCAAAGAGCTTGACCCTATCTCTAAGACAAAAAATGCTTAACGTGGACACTGACTTCCTTTCAAATCTATACAAACTAACACATGAGAAGGAAGGAGATAATAAGTACCTCTTTATCGACGTTTGTCCCTGCACGCTCTGAGTTGAGCTTCAATCCTTTGCTCCTCGTTGAGTTCTGTAGACAAAAAAGATACGACCACTTCCTAATCTATTGATATTAGTTTGAAAACAGATCTATCTATCAATGATAAGTTCATGTAACATCAGACACAAACTAGAAAGAAACAGGCCAAGCGTGTCATATTAATGAAAATAACGACAACAATACTTACAATCATAGATGCGAATGCGACAACTTCGTCATGTCCCCTTCGTCTAACCCTTTCCTGAAAGATCCACAACTTGGATAACAACAGTTTCACTGATCACTCTCTTTTGGCTGACTGTGTGTTTCCTATGAGATCATAGGTTTCATGTTAGCAATTCTTCCCCAATCAGCTCTTTTCCAACACCACTTATGAGATCATAAGTTTGGTGTAATTCTCCATTTCCCTTCCTCTTTCACCATTAGAAAGCTTTCTTATATAGCCTTGGAGAGGCTTTAACCACTTGAGATATCCTTGGGGAAGTTGAGGATTTTCCTCCTTCAGTTGAGGATCTTCCCTAAGATCATGGATGGACTAGGGATTCGAATTCAACTACCTTCCAGGAATGAAAATATGCTTCCCCCATTCATCTCAACAGCTTAACTACTACCCATAATAGGTAGTGCTCCCTCAAAAGGGCCATCAGAGCGCTGTAGCGCTCCCTAGTAGGCTTTAGGGGACCGCCATCGCTCTCAAAATCTATAGTGCTCCCTCAAAAGGGCCAGGGGAGCTTTATAATTCTCCCTGATAGTGTGAGGGGGAGCATCGGTACTCTGAGATAGTGTAAGGGGGAGCACTCCCCTCCAAAAACTCAGTTTTTGAGGTGCTTTCAGATGGCAAAAGGTTTGCAAGCCTGCTGACTCATTTCTCCTCTTCCAAATCAAATGTTTGAGGTGTTTCAAGTGTCCTTCTCATGTCGTTATAGGCACGACATAAGCATCATGGCAGTATGCTTCCCTGACGCTAGCGACACTTGTGAGCAA
The DNA here is from genome assembly GCA_009831015.1 of Picea engelmannii. NCBI lineage: Eukaryota > Viridiplantae > Streptophyta > Pinopsida > Pinales > Pinaceae > Picea > Picea engelmannii. The sequence continues at coordinate 897,817 of ML779123.1, read as the reverse complement.
CATGCGACACTTGTGACCTTGTGAGCAAAATGAAACACTTATCTAGTTGAGTAAATTTGACGTGTAACACTGGCGATCAACGACCAAGATTTACTTCGGTTGTTTGTCCTCCACCTTGTCCACAAACCTCTGAAGTTGTGGATCTTATGCCACATATCAACCCTATTGTTGGATGGTTTCGATTGACTTTGGAACTTTGGGACTTTGCAAGTCCACTCTCCTATGCACTTTCAAAGGGTTAGTCCTCGTGCACACTCCTTGGGATCCAACGACTATTGGTCCTCGCGCTCAGATCTGACGACCCATATATGATCTCCTCATGCATGCTATTATAGTTGTATGGAAGTGGAGTGCAGTGGTTTTTACCAAGTTTTTTTTATCACTCGCTAGGGACTTCCCCCTTCCCTTGGTGTTCATGATCATGTCATTCCTTTTATCACTGACAATATTCCTCCCAATGTTCACCCTTATTGTCATTCCTTTCCCAAAAATAATGAAATTGAGAAAATCATTCAATAATTGCACGAAGTGGGTGTTATTTGTCCTAGTACCAAACCCTATTTTTCTCTTGTGGTCATGGTACTCAATAAAGAAGTTACTTGGTGCATGTGTCCAGACTTTTGTGCCCTCAATAAAATCACCATCAAGGACAAGTTTCTCATTCCTATCATTGATGATCTCTTGGATGAATTGAGTGGTGAACAATACTTTATTGAACTTGATATCCATTATAGATACCACCATATCTATATGAAATAATAAGACATTTCCAAGACTTCCTTTAGAACTCATGAGGGTCACTATGGGTTATTGATCATGCCCTTTGGCCCATGTAATTCCCCTTCCACTTTCCAAAGTCTCATGAATCATTTCTTCCATCCTTTTCTACATTTTTTTGTCTTAGTTTTATTTTATGATATTATCATCTATAATAAAACATGGACATCCCATCTCCCCCATGTGGATCGAGTTCTCCATCTACTCTCTCAGCATTGACTTTTCCTCAAACAATATAAAAGTTCCTTTGGAGCCTTAGAAGTGGACTGTCTGGGTCATATTGTTGGAAAGGATGGTGTAAGGGTGGATCCTAAAAACAATGAAGCTAGAAATATTTTCCTTTCTCTAAAACTCTCAATATTACATGGATTTTTGGTTTTAACAAGTTATTATCACAAGTTTGTTAAGAATTATGGAAAATTTGCAACATCTCTCACTACTCTCCTTAAAAAGAATGTTTTCACATGGACTTGAACATCTTATCACTCCTTCCATGCCTTGAAAGAGTCTATGTGTGTGATGTCTGTCCTGACACTCCCAAATTTCACTAATAATTTTGTATTGGAAAATAATGCGTCAGGAAAAGGAATTGGTGTTGGCCTAATGCAAGATGTTCAACTTTTGGCCTTCACTAGAAAACAACTTTCAAACATACATTTGGGCCAATCAATATATGAAAGGGAAATGTTGGCTATTCTCCATGTCATTGATCTTTGACATCCTTATCTATTGGGGCAACGCTTCCATATTAAAACTAATAAAAAGAGCCTCAAGTATTTTCTGGAACAAATAATTTCCTTCCCATAGCAACAAAAATGAGTAACCAAGATATTTGTCTATGGTTATGAGATAATTTACAAGAAGGGTAAAGAAAATGTCGTCTCTAACACTCTTTCCCAAAAATATGAAGAAGAAGGGTCCATCTTTTTTGTCTCCTTCAATGTACCAGATTGGATATAGGATGATCTCCAGGAATGGCTACAAGACCCCAAAATGTCCCACTTGATCCTACAATTGCAAGAACATTCTCCAACTTCTCCAGTGTACACTTGGAACAATAATGATCTTCTCTACAAAGGCCATCTATGTTTAAGCAAGTAGTCACAAATTATATCCATGGTGTTTTCTGAGCTTCATGCTTCACCCCCAACTAGGCACTCAAGACTTACCGAAACATATGAAAGGGTCAAACATTCACTTTATTGGGATGGTATGAAAAATGACGTCTGAACTTTTGTGACTAAATGTGATGTAGGTCAATGCAGCAAGGGAGAAACAATTAAAGAATCAATCACAATGAAACCGCTTCCAATTCCACCTTCTATTTCACAGGATATTTCACGGGATTTCATTGCGGGCCTACCTAAATACAGAAATAAGTAAGTCATCATGGTGGTGGTTTATTTTCTTTCCATATATGCTAATTTATGTGCTCTTCAATATCCTTTCACCGCATTCACAATGGCTCAATTTTTCATGGATAATATATTCAATATTCATGGTATGCCTCATTCTGTTGTATCTGATAGGGATTTGGCGTTCACCAACAATTTTTTAAATCATTATTCAAGCTACATGGCACCCAATTGCATCTCAACACCTCCTATCATCCCCATACTGATAGCCAAACTAAAATCGTCAATAGGATTTTGGAAAAATAGTTTAGGTATTTTCAATCTGACCAAAAACATCAGTTAGATTAGTTGTTACCACTAGATAAATGGTGATACAACACATATTACCATATAGTTAATCACATTCTCCTTTTGAAGAAGTATATGGACACAATCCCTCATTGGTTCTCTCATACATGCTAGGTGTCTCAAAGGTTGATTAGGTTGAAAAAAGTATTATGGTAGAGGAGGCCATTCTCCGTACCCTCAAAGCAAATTTGGCAATGGCTCAAAATCACATGAAGCAGGAAGTTGATCAAGGTGATTCTAAACGTCAATTTCTTGAGGGGGGCCAGGTATTTCTTCGTTGCCAGCCTTATAAGAAGACTTTACTCAAATATAACCATTATCATAATATTTCTCCCAAATTTTATGGTCCTTATACATTTCTCAAGCTCATAGGTCCAACCTCCTACAAGTTATATTTTCCTTGTTATTCTAGGCTCCATCCTATTTTTCATATTTAATGATTCAAGAGGGTGATTTGAACTAAGTTCCAAACTCAAACCAGTCTCCCATAGTTGGATGAAGAAAGTTCCATTTGGTTTCTTCCCTAAGAATTCTTGGACCAGCGAGAGTGTTTTCTACATCAACAAACCATCAAGAAAATTTCAGTGCAGTGGAAGGATACAACTCCTGAAGATTCCACCTTGGACCACGCCACCATTCTACAACAATTTTCTCATCCCAAGCCTTAAGGAAAAGGCTATTTTTCCTAGGGGAGGGAATGTTAGTGAGCCAACCTCCCTAACCTCTCACATAGGTCGAATAATGTATTTTCAATGTAATAAAGGCTGACAATAGTTCATAAGGACTATTTAATAAATGGGAAGAAGTCAATGTAAGAATACCTAATAGAAGCTTTCGCTTTTAGAAATATATATTGATAGAAGGTTCTTTATAAGATAGTAGTAGTATAAATAAGAGTAGGAGGCATGAGAAATTTTGTATTGATAATTATTGGAATAAATCTCTACTCTGTTGGAGGCTTCCCCCTTGAAGAGGCAAATTAACATTGATTTCTTGAATAAAGGTATGATTTTGGTGTTTCTCTTCTCAATATTTGGTTGTTCCATTGATATTTGTTGAATATTCCTGTTTTTTCATATTATATTACATCTGGTACCTTACAATGTCCTTCTACATAGCCATATTTCTCATGATAAATGATGTGAAGAAGGATTAACTTAACTCGCAGGGAAATTACCTTGGTTAGAATATTTTAAATAACATTGTAGAGCACAATAGGCTTGAACTTCTTAGGGTGAGTGGACCACTACTCCTTAAGAGTAAGGGTTATGAAGGTATATTTGAGTGTCAAAAGGACTTTTCCTGATATTCTGGAGTATTTGATGACTTTCCACACTTCCTCCCTAACTAGCGGCCAACAATAGTGGAAAAAGTCAGTGGTGAAACCATCCAGACCTGGAGCTTTCCTGATTGGGATGAATTTTTTACTTGATCGAATTCCTTAATTGTGAATGGTCTTAGAAGGGTAACAAGGGAGGGGATATGCCAAGTGATTTTCTCAATTTCTTCAGAATAATATGGTTTAGCCTCTGTGAAGAGGTCTTGATAATATCTGACCATTTCTTTTTCTATATCAGAATGAGTGGTGGGGGTGCGGCCTTGTGCATCCTCCAACTTCATGATCATATTAATGTTATTGTGCTAGACCATGGACCTATGGAATAATTTGGTATATTTTCCCCCTCCTTCAACCATTGTAATCTAGATTTTTGATGCCAAATGATTTCCTCTTGTAAGTATTGGTCTTCCAGTTGTTGTTTAACCCTTTCTTCCTTTTCTTATAGTTTTTTTGTATATGTCTGGTGAATAATTTCTTCTTGAATGATTTTCATTCTTTGTTAATATCTTGTTCAGCTAGAAAGATGTTCCCAAAAGTAGTTATGTTCCAAAGCTTCAAATGATTCTTGAAGATTTTCAATTTTTTTTGAAAGTGGTACATTAGTGAACCATGATAAATGGCTACATCCTCCAACCATTGATGATGATTCTTTTGAAATTTGGGGTTGGTGAGCCATAATTTTTCAAAAAAAAAATGGCCTCTTTCTAGGTGAGCTAGCAATGACCATCCAGAGTTTAACATGCCAGTGGTCATAACCATATATTTACAAGACACTAGATTCCATTTATATTCCTTCCATCATCAATATTTCTAAAACCAAGAAGCGATCCAACCTGCATGCAATGTGTTTGGTCACTGAACTCCTATTTGACCATGTGAATTCCTTGTTGATGTTTTTTATGTCTATTAAGCCCATATCTTCAATGGTTTCTTTGAATTCATTAGTTTCACATTCTAACCTAAAGATACCCCCTATTTTTTCTTTGAGTGATATAATCATGTTGAAATGCCCTATGATAACCCAACAACATATTCTTTCAATTTTTTTGAGGCCTCGTAGGCCTTGTAGGAAGCTACACTTATCTGACTAGAGTTAGCGGTCATATACATTGGTGATTATCCCCTTTTTGTCTGAACCTATTTCTCTGTATTCTAATGAGATTTTCCATCTAGTGGTGAAGAACCCATATAAAATGATTGTGGTAGGTTTCCATAGAATGGTTAGTCCTCCCACGGCTCTGATAGATTTTTTGTAAATGGTATTGAATTTTTTCTAGAATTGGGTGAGGATACAACCCATCTCTAAGCCCGCACATTTGGTTTCCTGAAGGTGTAGTATGTCCAGTTTCTCATTTGTTATAAAAGATAGGAGAATCCTCTATTTTATTCTCCCATTCAAGCCTCTAATGTTCCATGAGATAATATTCATGAGGAGGACGATAAGAGGAGGACGATAAGGGAAGGGGCGAGAAATTTTCAGAAATCAATTGGATCTGACCAGAATTAACCATGAAGTTACCTACCTCTTGGATGAGCTGTTAAGTTGACTTTCAATCACTTCTTCTCATATTTCTATTTTTTGGTAGTATCTTTTAGGGGGTCTCAATGGATACCCAACCTTTGTTGGCCCTAGATGTTGCTCCCATTATGAATTTCAAATAGACCTTCTGTAATTTATAAGATGTTTTGGAACTATATTGTATAGATCCTTTCGTTGATATGATTTTTCCATGTTAACTAGGTCTACCATCACTAATTATCTCGTGTCCACTTTGATTTCGATGTTCCCTCCCTCCTCAGTAGGTGTATCATCTACTGCTTATGTGATTTATTCATTGCATATAGCTAGTTCTGATATTGGTCCTTCTGAGTTGGTTTTTTTGTCTTTATTTAGTTGATTTCCTTGTTGGAATTCGGTCTCCTGAAGTTCATCTGGTAGTTGACTAATAATTTCAAATAATATGTTGTTTCTTGGAGTTTTCACCTAATTGGGTGCTTGTTTCATTGGGCCTTTCCTGTGTTTTACAAGTGTTGTCATGATTCCTTCCTTCACCTTCTCATTGGTTCCTAGATCGAGATTCATTGGATTGTTAAGGGGATAGTCCCTAAACAGGTGTTCATGCTCATGGAATTTTTGGCATCTAAATGGAATGTGTTCATAATCAAATGTCTAGCTCCATTGCTCATCTTGATATTCTAGATCAATTGAGCTTGGAAGCGTTTTGGAAATGTTGAGATGTACACATATTATAGCATAAGAAGTATAACTTATTTGTTTGGTCACCTTGAAGGATTTGACATGTATTCTAGGGTATTCCTAATCCATGCTAATATTTCTTCCAGCCAAAACTCTTGAGGGAGAAAATAAAATCAGATCCAAACTCGAGCATGGGAGTAATCCTCCTTTTTGGGGTTGAATCGTTATTTCCAATATATTAAGAACAAGCTGGATGAGGTGAAGAAATATTGACCCCCATTAAAAACGCGCTCTTTGTATTAAAGATCGAAAATGATTACTGTGAAGAAACCCTTTGACCCCAATTGAACCTTGTAGTGAACTTTGGGTTTCCACCAATGTTGAATCCATTACATCAACCCTTTTTGAGATGGCCATAGTACAAGAATTTTTTCTATAAAGGCGTGATCCCTCATATACTATTTATGCTCTTCGATCCAAATAATGTTGATTATGTATCGTAGGGCCATAGGTTCTTGCAGAAGATGATTTTGTGGCTCCCAAAGATGATCCATTTTGGATGGGAGGAATTAGGGTTTATGTTCATGGTATTTCCTTCACTATATCCATCAAAATATATTGTGTCTTTGAGGTGATGCAGAAGCTTGAATGGTGGCTGAGTGATCTCTCCTTCCCTTGTCTTTGTCGTCATTGCATTTCAGAAGAATGGGGTTTACACCCCCTCTTTAGGTGATGCCATGGATTGAATAAGATCACTTGTCGAAGGTTGGTTTTATGGAAGTGAAGAAGGAGAGATATTGGGTGTCAATTCTGCTAGCATGAGAAAGAAACCCTAAGAGAAACCTTTTTTTGCAGAAGTCTCATGATCATTTCATATACAATAAAATATTTAAAGGCACAACTATTCATAATTTATTATTAATACAAATAACATTAACAAATTACACACACACACACTCACACCAATACATACATCATTTCATTCTCTACGATGGTGACCATTATGTCTATGGTGAATACATATACCATGTGAACATTTATCTGTGGTGAATACATACCACATGAATATTTATCTCTTTGATGCATACACACTATGGTGAATTGATGTGGTGAATACATATTCACAAAAATAAAACAATAATATATCTTTGAAGTGAGCACATACTGCGGTGCGAATATTATCTTTGCGGTGAATAAATCATGCATTTATACAATAAATCTGATATGGGGTGACTAAATATAGTTTGTGAGTATTAAAAGCCTACTATGAATCTATACTGAATCAAGTGCACAGGGTTATTTATTTGTTTTTTAATATGAGTAGAATTCACCAACAGTACCTAAATCTAACAAAGGAAGTCCTAGAAAAGTAACCCTAGGTAGTACCCATGAATACATAGAATCATTAGGAAAACATAGACAAGAGAGAGTTTTGAAACTTCAAAGTGAGTTAGAAGCAATGCTGATAATAAATTTAGATCCTTAAAAGAAGATATTGACAAAAAAATAATAAACTATTAGGTTTTGAGATGCATCCACAAAAAATGGAGGATAGACTACAAGAAATAGAAAAATTAGACGAAGAACAAAAACAATCAAGGAAGAAGAGGTGGAAGAAAATTATGATTTTAGGGGCAATATTAAACAACTAGTTGAAGAAAAGTTAATTAACAATTTGGCTCTAAATATCGTGGAACTCAAATTGGATATAAAATATATAAAAGATGAAATGGATAAGCTCATCGAGTTATACGATGAGCCTAAAAAATAAATTGGAAACATAAACAACTAGCCTTATAGAAGAAAAAATATTGGGAAAAAAAGAAAAAAAAAATGTTGACAATAATAATTAAAAATAAATATAGGTTGTTTCAGGTTATGATAAGTTCTAATTACCAAAAATATGATATACTCAATAAAACATTGAGCTTTAAAAGGTCTATTGTTCCATAGTTTTTACTTAAGGCTTAGAAGTATAGTGTCTAGGCATCCGAAAGTGAGTAAGGGGTAGAGAAGGAAGAAATGTCAACCTTCGGAAAGGGAAACTAGGGTTGATTTCTAGGTTGTTTTCTAGCTTCCAACTGTTCCTAGATGTTTATGTCCCTTTCAATCACTGACCACGAATGTTCCAGTTCTACCCGGGTAGTGGTTGTTTTAAGAATAGTATCAAAAATATTCAAGGCAATATGTGTTTGATCTGATAGTCCGAGTTCAATATTAGGCTGTGTTGTCATAGGTACAGTCATAGAGGAACAAAATGATAAGAAAATCTCACAGAAATTTTTTAGATTCTTTCTTGCTTTCGGTCGTATAAAGGAGAGTTTATAGCTCCAGTAGTGAAAACAGGGTGCAAACCAAAGGCCCTTTCCCGTAATTGAGTTATATTTTAATAAATGTGTATGAGGTGTAAGAAAAACATTCAACTGTCTATCATGTAAGGCTCGTATCAAGGGAGAATCTCACTTATAAACAGAACAAGAAAAAAGATAAATAAATAACCTGATGAAGCATAAAATATATATAGATATCTAAAATGTTCATTGGTCTTATACCTGCCGATAGTCGGTATAGAGGAAAAAACGGTAAACAATATAGAAAAATAAAATTCATTCACTATAGTAGAGGTTGTACTAAATTATAGAGAAACATTCATCAGATACATATATGAAATGAAATTAGATATGAAATACAAGGAAACAAACTCATAACACAGTCATGACAGAATCGAGAATCTTCGGATTTTCTGTGTATTAACTCTGGAGGAAGACAAAATATCTATTACAATCGACCCAAAAAGGTCCAGCCTTTATTCCTTCCTTCTGTTGTATATTTATACAAATTTACATATGACGGAATCCCAATCATTCCAATATTTTAAGTTACAAGGAGAAGGAGATCAATAGTTTCATTTATTTATCCTATGTCTTTATTTGGTACCAGAAGCCTGTCCTCTCGCATGGTCGGTACAAGTGACACATTTTTCCACCAGCCGAGATATCAACCTTGAAGGTTCCACTTGACAATTGGCCTAAAAAATGTAACAATCTCTGACTAATTGCGGCAACTTTTCTTCCATCTGTCAGTTTAGGGTGTCGATAATGCACAATTGTACACTTGGTTTAATTATCCATTTATCTATTTGAACTATGTCTGCCAGAGTTACTTGTGAGACTTCGGTTGAATCTCTTTCTTCTTTCTCATTTATATCAAGTGAGAGTTTCTTCATATTCATTTGGCTCAGTGTCTCAGCATTACTCTCACTATCAATGCCTAACAGATTTCCATCTATAGAACTGAAAGCCTCTTCATAGGATTTCCTTACTTTCTTGGCTTGCAATTTGCCTTTTGATATGCTACGTTCCCATTATTTCAACAAAATATTACCTCAGGTCTATTCCGAAATGAAAAACTTAGAAATTTTTCCTGATTCCTTGTTTGTTGTAGCTATTACAGCCTCTTGAAATGCGAACCAAGCTTCTCTAGCTTCTCTCTCTCTGACAGATAAGTTTTCTAATACTTGATCAATAAGTAGACAATTGTCCCGAATCGTCTCTACCTTGGCAAGTAAATTTCGCTGGGCTGCAGAAACCTTGCTCCGAATCTCCATAGCCTGGGACTGGAATATCTCGATATTTATAACTTGGCTTTCAACGAACTCTAATCTAACTTGTAGCTTCCCTATCAAGTCTCTTTGTTGGTCTACCTGTGTTTGACTGGTCTGAGCTACCAGCTCTGCTTGTTCGAGCTTAGCTTTGAGCAGCTCGATTTCCTTTTTATCGACCATCCTTGCTTGTTCCATTCCTATGCTCGCCTTGTCCTGGGCAGCTTTCTTAGCTATGGCTAGTTTAACTTCTAAGGTTTTGATTAGGCGATTCTTTCACTTCAACTAATTTTTTAAAACTCTGATTGAAAATTGGTCTAACATAGCATATGCCCCTAATGTTCTGGTTGTTTCTATCGCGAATTCTTCCTTCTTCATATCTTTCCCATCGGTCAACACCTTAAATTTCTTGGCCGTTGATCCTTCTTCTTGATAAAATTCTCTTTTTACCATAGCTTTTCTCTTCTTATCAAAACATAACTCATTTGGAGGGAGCTCTTCCATCCTTATAGGTCTCAATTCTTCATTGAAAATCCACACTATGTCTATGTTCCCTTGAGTTGACTGTAAGGAAGTAATGGAGGCGATGGGACCTCCGATTTGTTTAGTTGACTAGTTTGGAGTGGTAACTAGAGTCTTCTTTTTCGGCGGATCAAGAGTTTTCATTTCTCGTTTCGGACTCCTAGTTTTCTCTCCCTTGTCCTGGTGTTTTTCTTGTCTGGGTGCTGTATGTTTGGAACCTTCGGCTTCTTTTTGCTGCACCTATGCTATTATTGGATTCTCACCCTGTAATATTGGGGGAAGACAACTCCGTTGATGTTCTTGTAATTTTAAAGAATCGACCCTCTCTTTGGGTACCAGGGCTTGTATCCGAGCCAAAACCTAGGCATAAAATCTCGTGCCTCGAAAAATGTCATCTGAGGGTGAATTTTCATGTTCGAACCTTTTAAGCCCACAACTAGCTAAGTGATTACTTACGACCCTCCATGAATCATGATTTTTGAATTCAACATGAACCAATTTCAGGTCCTCCAGGGCTGCTGCCTCAGCTTTAGCATGCCCAAAATCTAACAAAGAATAGTAACTTAAATGAATAGGAAAAGGTGGCCATACCTTCTTAGAATATCCCTTAAGCTCCTTGCTTACGTCACTGATTATGGTTTTTCTAGAAATCTCACGGAAAGCCAGCCTATAGGGTATGAATAAAGGCAAGGCATTGAGAGGAACAGAAGCGCAGAAAACACTGAGATATGAAAATGTTGCTTCCATGTAGCAGTCGTCTATACTGCTCAGATTTATCACAATACTGTCTAAGATCCTAGGTGGCAAGTGGTCGAATATAGTGATATGTAGTGGTACCATCACCCAGTTAAATATTTCATAAACAAAATCTGAGGCTTTTTCTTCCCACAGCTTTGAATGGTAGACATGGATGGGCTCATCCTTCGATGGATTCCAGCTCCAACTCATCAAGGGAAAAGGTGTCAGAAAACACACGACGTCCATGATATACGTGGACATAAAGAATTAAGAAATCTTTCCTCTCTCCCTCTGCGCTCGATACTCTGTAACTCGACTGGTCAAACTATCAAACAATAGTTTAGCCCAGTCAAAGGAACATCCTTCAGTGACCATGTGAATTAGAGGCACCCACTGAAGGAAAAAATGTGTGGTGTCCTCTCTCCCATATAATCTGCAGGTCATCATAGCGATATATTTTAACTATGGTTCCAGAGAAGCTATTGAATATATACCATTACTGTCAGCCCTGAACTTCGCAGGGTGTGAAACACAATATTTGATTAAACCAGACATAGCCTTGTCATATTGCACACATTCCTTCTGTTTAAAATTCTCCAGGAATTCGACATTGTAAACAAAGTTCGACAGGGTTGGCAACTTGTACATAGCCTGCAATTGTTCGGGTCTGAAAGTCTCAATGGTGAACACTGCTCATTGAAGATGGTTCTCGTTGGTATATCTACATGGTCTAATGCCCACCAGATCATATCATAGTAAGGGAGAAGACATGGCCTAGCCACTACTTTATGCATTTGAGCCTGGACGACGATCTTATACTTGGTGATCAGGTCATCTTTTTCATTTTCATTGGAATCATCTGAAACATCTACCAATTCAGACTATAGAACCTCAGAAATATATGACCATATCCTGACAGATTCGACACTTCGAGGTGAAGTATCAAAAATGTTGTCTGAACCTTGTCTTGAAACCTCAACAGTGGCTTTAGATGCTTTTTGCAGGGCCATGGCAGGGGATTCTACTTTAGCTCTCATGCGATAACAATATGTATACATAAAGAAATTAGTTCGCTCTAGAAAGGTTTGCTCTGCTAGAATAGGAATGAAATTTGTGACAACAAATAAAAGATCCAGGCCTTCGATCATTTAAAACTAGGTCGTCCTTAGGAACAAAACGGTCAAATCATTCTCAAATATAAATTTAGCAATAAAAACCAAATCCTTACTTGTCGATTCGCCTCATTTCCAATTAATGTCTTAGATTTTGACAGTACGTAATGCAATTTGGCGCAAGGAAAGTTTAAAACTGCCTCATAGACTGTTCATATTAATTTTCATATTAGAACACTGGCAATGCTGGCTTAACTTAATTAATCAGGCCTTTTTTAATGTTAATTAATCTTTCGACATTCACCTCATCGAGAGCTTTCACTTTAACCCTTTAAACCTCTAAAACCTAAGGTTGTGATAACTAGCTTTGGTTAATAAAAACATAACGATGATTAGGCATTTAATTAATTACGTTGTTATTTATATCACGACTTCGCAACTCGAGGCTTCGAAGGTATAGCTTCCGGGAGGCTTGTATGCCGAGTTGCAAAATTGCGAGATCACGATGATATGATTAATTAAATTGGAGGATAAAGCCAGATTAAGTGTTTAATTAATTACGTTTCTATTTTTATCACAACTTCGTGACTCGGGCTTCGAAGGTATAACTTTTGAGGAAAAAAACGCCGAGTTGTAAATTCTCGACAGAGCTTAACCACGGCTAAACTTTTTAACTTTAACATTAACCCAGGTTACTAAAACAAGAATCTCGTGGTTTCGGCTATCGGGGTTACAACAGTAAGACTTTGGGAGCTAGCAAACGCTGAGACACGAAATCTTGATGATGCTTGACTGTGGTTTAGAGTATTTTTACTTTCGGTAATGATCTAGGTAAACTTTTTAAAACTAGTTCGTCGTTTCGCCCCTCGAGACTTGTAAACTATGTGATCTATAACTTCCGACATGCGACATCCCGAGGTAAAAAGAAGAGACTCATTTAAACGATTAAAAGAAAATAAATCGTGCCTTAAGGGTATGATATCCATCGCTTCTTGTGTGATGAGACTCCTGAGAATTTGGGGAAAATAAAGGAGAATACCAAAACCAACTTTCAATTTCAAGCGTTAGGATATTAAATTTTAAAAAGGCTAAAAAAACAAAGGCGGATCCAACATAGTCTCCAACTAGGGATCCCGTTTTCCTGCAAGATGGGAAGAACAATAGACCACGTGCCTATATTGGGTAAATGGAGTCAATGGCATTAATCTAGCGAAAATGTTCCTTAGAACAAGATACCGAAGGGGAAAAGGACTTCATCTTTTACCTTCAAAAAGATTTCAAAAATCAGATACTTTTTGTACTTAGCTGTAGTCCCTTTCATGACTTTCTCCTTCTTGTTACTAAATTCAGGTCTGCATTGAGACAATCAAAATAGTTCTAGGATACCCAACAGATCTTGTGGTTATCAACTTGCATCAAAAGAAACAATTTTATATTTTTTTAATCAGGGAGCCTTGTCTAATCTTGGGATGTAGATCGGGTTTTGACAACATTTGTTACCAGAGCATAATGATATTCATGTATAACAACCTTACAGATATGATGCAGGAGCGTCTCTCCATTCAGCCAGCCAGCCAGCCACATCAGAGTGCACGCATTCAAAGGATGAAGGGAGGCGCAACATCATTTATATTTGTATTGAATGTAATAAAATGGTTTAGGCTGGTGATCCATAGGAAGCCGTGCTTATTTAGGCGGTGTTTAGGATCGGCCTTTATGGTATATCTGGCTGAGATCTAGTTCTGGATAGCATACTAGACAACCCATTTATTGTAATTGATTGTAAATTAATTAGAGTAGGTAAATCCTGGAGGGAAGCGCTAAGAGCACCTCAGGTAAAAGAGATAGAGAGATCTCATTTTGAGAGTGGATAGGTACATGTAGATAGAATGCATGTAGAGTTGAGGAGAGCTCGAGAACACCTTGTAAAATATACAGGCATTTGCCATTATTAATACAAAGCAGTTTTTCCTGCACCAGTCTGTCATTATATGCATGTTTGTATGTGTATGTTCATTATATGCTGCAATTGTGTATTGTTATCATGCATTTACAGGGGGTTGGTTTGATTTCAGGATTGGGAGGTCTTTGAGGGTTCATTCCATGAGGGCGTGACAGAGTGTTGAGACTCTGACTACCGGTGCACAGAGGATGTGCTTCTGAACTCGTGAGGAGTCAGACAAAGACGTGCTGAGAGCACCAGCCTTGAAGTCAACAATTCATACAGAGGGAGGACTTTTGGGGTTACTGAACACCTCAATAGTCAAGGCAGTGTAGCTGAGACACTGTTGTGGACAAAACCTGTTAGGAGTTCTGTAGAAGCTCTACCTAGAGTGTATCGATCATGTGTACTGAGGTGCACGGAGGAAAGAACTCGGCTGTGAGTTCAAGAAGACCAGAATTCTGTTGAGGATTCTGAGGAGCTCCGTCTGGAGGACGTCGAGCGAAGTGCGTGAGTGCACAGAGATAAAGAAATTGTTGGGTGTTCTGTGCCAGAGATACCCCACCGGAAGGGCGTTGAGAGAGAGCGCATATAGCTAGGAGGAAGAACTCTGTGAGTTCTATCATCTGAAGGAAACATCCACTGAGGGACCTTTCACTGGGTTACTGAATACCCAGAGCACTCGGAAATAGGTTGCTTGAGTTCGAAGACTGCCAGGGGCATCGTATTCTCCATCTATGGGAGAAAGAGATAATGAGTTTCAATTGTTTCTCGGTTTGATCTAGGAGATTCCTGCATAGAGTGCAGTGGAATTCCTCCACATAGAGTGCGTTGAGGGGCTCATAGTTAAACTCTCATTCTCGTTTACCAGAAATTACATTGGGTTCTTAGAGCCGTGCAGGAGAGGTGTAGGCTAGGGTTGAAGTCTCAGAATTGATTCTGAGTACAAGTGACAGGGAATTCTGTTGCAGGAAGTGCATAGAGTCCGGAAGACTCAACACTTGGAGAGTGGTTGAAAGTCAAGCGTAAGCAACTTACGTAGAAGTTTCTGAAGAATCAGCGTTGTTGAAGCTCAGGAGGAATAGTTCCTTGCAGATAGTGTGGAACAGGTCTTGGAGGGATTCGGACTGGAGAGATTTGAAGTAGAGGAGATCTCCAAGAAGAAAATCAATGGCCAGGGTTCGCAGGCGAGACTCGCGAAACCCCGTCGATCGTCAGATCGTGGAGAAGTTGCGCAGGAGTTAGCCCAAAGGCGTAGAAGGGAACCGGCCATCGGATATCGGCATATCGGGCTTCGGCATTTGACGAGGCAAGAGTTTCGTGCTCATTGAAATCGCGAGTTGCAATTTCCCAAATCAACGGGAGCCGTTGATCAGGACAAGGACAGGTGGCGCGCAATCCCGAGAAGTCGGACTTCGGGGTTTTGGCGTTCGACGTTTCGGGGTTTTCGACCACGACGAAAACTTGTATCGTGGATTCGCGATCCGCGAAATCCTAAAGTGACGTGGCATGTGGGACCGCGGTTTCTAGTGGAGTACAGGTGGAAGCACATCGGCATATTGGGGATCGAAGTCCCGATAGAAGGAAGAGGTGGAGGTGTCGAATCCACACGTGCCATCGCATATCGGCATATTGGAGTTTGAGGTTCGGGGATTCATAGTGTAAGTGAATCACTATTTCATATCGGTTGATTTCCCGATACGGAAATCCCCAATGGAACTGAGTGTTGACTCGTTGACCATCAGGATTCAGGGAAGTGAGAGACCCAATCTCGTGGGTGTTAACTCGTGAATCCACGAGTTCCGATTTCCCGATTCACGAAGGGGAGATCGCTGAAGGAGGATACTGTGGGTAACTCCCGAGGGGAGTTGGAAGAGAAATTGACTCTTCGGGCCGTGTGTAAGAAGGTCCTGGTGGGAGCAGCCGTGCCGTCGAGGGTAGCTTGGCGTCAAGATATCTCAGATATTGCTTCACTACCAGCGAGCCTGTTCAGTACCCTGGTGAAGTTATCTGGCCCTTTTTACTGAATTTCCTTTCACCACCTCGGAATATATTTATGCATTTAAATGCTGAGATGAGGGAAATCATTTCTGAATTTCCTTTCATCGTCTTTTGGACTAGATGGAGGCAATCATTTCTGATTTTCCTTTCACCAGTTGTCTTATAATTTTCTTTTTTTAGATCATGAAGATGGGGGCAATCAATTTATATGAGGGCTGATATCTGTGTAATATTTTGCGTTATAGGTCTGTCAAATTACTTTGATTACTTGGTACCAACCTTCCCTTAACTTTCACAACACCTTCGTTCGTAGGGAGAAAGGGAAAATTAAATTTTCTGGGGTGTTCTATTTGAGCAATCCTCAATCCTCTGAAACTGTTGAAAAACCTAGAAAAATTAGGATCACTTAAGCGTCACTTTTTTTAGCAAGGGACTGAGGAGTTGTGAAGACTAGATTACTTTTCACAATCTTCTTTGAAGCTCTCGAGGTTAAAACATAATCTCTTATCCATACATATGCTAAAACGGAAATATGTTGTCTTTTCAAAGGAAAACCAAAAAACAGAAAAGGGTGACAGATGGAGATCTATAAACTGAAAAACAAAGGTCAAAAAATCAAAACTGACTCTTGAAAATCTTTTTCGAGGGCGCTTTACTTTGAGTGACTTGTTTATTTCATATTATTCTTTCGTAAACGATTAACCATGGAAATGTTCCTTTATTTATTAGTTTAGACGATGTTGTTGTATCTTATGAGGTTATCTTGGTTTTCTTTGATATCCCTTTAGAACAAGTCTTTTAGGAAATCTCACCTTTACCTTACCATTTCATTTTCTTTGCAAAATATCAAAAAATCTTTTTTATCACCTCTTTAAGCCAATTGATTTTCCGATACATGAATTTCTGTGTACCTCTCCTACTCATTTTGTTTGCAGCTGGAAACCTGTAAAAAGGAAAATATGAAGGTTATCAAGGATTTTTGAAAGGTGTCGAAAATTTACGAAAAGGAAAGAAAGTTAAAATAGCAATGCAAAATGAAATATATATACATATGTAAAAAATTCTATATATGNTTTTTTTTTTTTTTTCGGTGACTGCTTATGTCATATAATGCTTCAGGTAACCCCTGTTGACAGGGGCGTTGAGGATTTCATCGTCTAGATTTTCTAGTAGGATATATTTTTTTCCTTCGAGCGTTGAGACTCTGAATGGCCCATACCATAGGTGATCGAATTTACCATGTTTTGTTGTTTCTTCCCTCCTTGCATCCCACCTTAAAACTAAATCACCTTGGAGGAAATATTTGTCCTTTGCCCTATGGTCGAATAATGCCTTCCTGTCATCTTGATACTTCTGCAACCTTTCATCTACTTTGACCCTGTGTTGTTGAACCTCGATTAGCTGGTTTATCCTCATGGTGACATGATTAGGTTCTTCTTTCTAATCTTGCCACAATTTCATCACGGGGAGCGCTAAATTTATAGGTAACACTGCATCTGTCCCATATACCATCTGAAAAGGGGAAATGTCGATAGAATTTTTAGTGCCTATGCGATTCACCCACAAGGCATACTTTAAATGCACATGCCAAGACTTTTTGTTTTCATCCAACACTTTCTTAATTATATTGATCAGGCTATTGTTAGACGACTTGGCCAATCCATTTCCTTGGGGGTAGTACGCTGTACAATGGCCAAGAACGATATTATACTTTTGGCAAAAGCTGATCATAGCCATAGATTTGAAATCTTGGGCATTATCTGTGACTATCTTTCGGAGGTAGCCAAATCTTGACAAGATATTGTCTTCTAAGAAATCTATTACCACCGAGTCAGTTTCCCTTTTGGTTGGAATAACTTCCACCCATTTAGTAATGTAGTCTGTGGCAATTAAGATCCACTTGTGTTGGGCGCTAGAATGTGGATTAATCTCTGCTATAAAATATACCCCCCATTGTTTAAAAGGGGCTTCAGTTTTGACAGGAACTAAAGGTAGTGCCGAGAGTTTATGTTTTCCTGCAAATAACTGACAAGGGTTACAGGCTCAGACCTTGGCGTTAATGTCTGAGAAAAATTTTGGCTAGTAATACCTAGCCCTCAGAATTTTGTAAGCAATGGCCCTCCAAGCGTGATGTCCTCCACACACTCCTTCGTGAAATTCACTTATAACTCTTTTTGTTTTCGATTCGACTAAGAAGATTAACAAGAAACCGAGTGGGTCTTTCCAATATAGCTGATTTTCGACAATACAATACTTAACCGCATGAAGCTTTAAAGTCTTGGATTTTGATGGCGATAGTTCACTCGGGCATTTTAGAGTCAGCAGGTAGGATACTATGTTTCTGTAGCATTCTGATGATACGAAATTATCCTCGATCTTAATTGCATTTGTTAGTTCATCAAGCTCGTTTATGTTCATGTCTTCCTCACATTCCTACAGGCAGTTTATATCCAGAGCTCTGAGATTTGATTCAGCCAAAAGTTTGGCCAAGCCTTGTCCCTTTATCAGTTTAGTAGGTTTGATTTCCAAGTCAAATTCTTGAATCTTGGCAAGCCATCGTTGTCTGGTTGTACAAAAATATCTTTCACAGAACTTGTAGGTATGTACGCGATTATCTTGGAGTGTAATACATATGTTCTAAATTCCTTCAGTGATTTTACCATGGCATATGCTTGTTTTTATATTATATGATATTTAAGTTCTGCGTCTCTAAGGCTCTTACTGAAAAAGGAGATTGGCTGTTCGAAAGCCTCTTCATTTTTTTGGAGGAGCACCACAACAATCGTGTGTTCAGAGGCAAACGAGAAAATACGAAATTCTTTTAGATAATCGGGGCTTGCCAATACAGGTGCCTTGGCTATGACTTTCTTAATGTGTGTGAATGACACTTTGGCCTCTGTTGTCCACATTACTTCGTTGTTCTTTTTTAGCAATTTGTGATCAATTTTACAATTTCAACAAAATTTGGGATAAATCTTCGTAAAAGGTTTACTTTTCCTAAGAAAGATTGAATTTGTTTTACATTTCTAGGAATGTTTATAATGTCTATCGCTTCAACCCTCTTAGGATCAATCTCAATTCCATCCTTAGATACAATATGACCCAAAAGTTTACCTTCTTGCATGGTGAAGTGTGATTTCTTGGGGTTTAAGGACAGACCAAACCTGCGGCATTTTTCGAATGTTTGTTTAAGATGTACCAAATGCTCTTCGTCGGATTTGGAGAAAACCATTAAATCATCGAGATAGATGACTACGAACTTATCCCTCTCCCCGATGAAAGCAATGTCCATAGCGTGTTGGAACATGGCTCTTGCATTCATCAAATCGAAAGGCATTTTATCATACATGAACATACCCCAAGGGGTAGTAAAAGTTGTTTTTTCTTTATCTTGTCCATTCATGGGAATTTGATTATATCCAGAGAAACCGTCAATCATAGACATTATGTTTTCCCCAACTACCCTTTCTATCATGTGATTCATTTTAGGTAGCAGATAGTTGTCTTTAAGGGAGGACTTATTTAGATTTCTGAAATCCACGCACAGTCTAATTTCCCCACTCTTTTTTCTGACCAGGACCAAGTTTTCCACCCAATCGGAATATCTCAGAGGTACTATAATTTTCACCTCTAAAAGCTTCTTCACTTCTCTCTCGACCACAGGAAATAAAATGGGGTCGATCTTCCTAAGATTTTTTCTAAATGGTTTGACCCCAGGCTTTAGAGGTATCTTGTGATCGATCATGGTAGTGTCGTAGGTTCTTAACTCGTCATAAGACCAGACCAAAACGTCTTTAAATTGTCTAAGTAGGTCCTTATATTTGTCTTTTATTTTAGGGGGGAGGAGTTTAGATATTTTAACCATCTTGAACTCTTCTTTGGTTCCTATGTCACAATCCTCAACCTCTTCTGGTTGGGGTTGTAAGGTGGATTTTACAGGTATGTCATTTTGATCAAACATTCTTTCCAGAGGGATCATTCCTTTCAGAATCTAGTTATTTTTTAGGAACAACATGCGATGATTTGCGATTTTTTCTTGGAAAGCTTGAGGGTCCTCCCCTTCTTGCATGATCCATATATGGTCATTTTGATTTTCTTGATCTGCATGAGTTTCGGAAAATTCACCTACCGCTTCAAGAAACTTCTTAATTTGTTCATCATCCTCAAAAAACTACCAATGTTGGATATTATCCGGTATAGATGGTCTGTGTCTTATCTCTATGTGATACTTCAAATTAAAAGTTGTAGGAGGAGTGAAAGTTAAAGCTTCTTTAGCTAATGCATTAGCCTGCAAGTTTTTTGTGCATGGGATGAAGTGGACATTTACAGACGAGAAAACATTTTCCATCAGATCCCAGACACAATTTCTATATGATCTTAATCTGGGATGCTTGGCTTGGTATTGCCGATTTATTTGTTTGATTATCAACTCCACATCTCCGTATGCCTCTAGGTTTTTTATTTTTAGCCTCTTGGTAGCCTCTAATCCTAAGACCAAGGCTTCATATTCACATACATTGTTAGTATAATCTATATTCCATTGTAGTCTGTAGGAAAAAGGGACAACAAACCTTTCTTTAGGTGCCACAAAAAGCACTCTTGCACCAGCCCTTTCACAAGACAAGGCACCGTCAATTTTTTTTTTCCAAATACCGGTGCTACACATATCCTCGGTCATGTAACCTGACTCTTCCTGGTCTATATCGTTTTCCTATGTGCAACCATCTAAACCATCATCAAAAGATAAGATACAATTTCCTAAATCTTGATCTGCAATGTAAAAAGGGAAATTGTTCAGATTTTGGGGGTCGCTTACTGTATATGTTAACCTCGTCTCTCTGTACAACTGAGTAAATTGCCCACCAAACACAGGAATTGTGGCGTATGTCATATCCAGTTGAAGAGAACCCCCCAGCTTGACTCCCCATGACCTAGACAATAGTAAGTTGTACTTGGGGGGAATATCAACAATGACCATATCCATCAAGATGCTTTTAATTGGGACCTGTACTAGGGTGACTACTAAATACTTTATCATTCCCATACACTTAACTTTTCTTGAATCAAATGAGTAAAGATCTCCATAAGGTATGGTAATCTGGAGACCCAATATACCCATAACAATTTTAGGCATCACGTTATGTGAGGCTCCAGAGTCTAGCATGCAATTATGTAGCAGTTGATCATACACATTTAAGGTGATATAAAAGGGAGCAACAGTGTCTTTGGCTCCTTCAAAATGTGCACCAAAAGTGATGTTGGGCTTATCATCTTCCAGGTTCAAAATGTCACATTGGCTTTCTAGCTTTGAAATGCCTATCACTTTGGTAATCTTCTTTTGATAACTTGGGTTTTTCGCTAACTCTACCAGAGGAATTGTTATCTTGATTTTATTTATCTGGTTTTAGAAACTGAAAACTCTGCTCACCTTGTTTATTTCTCTAGTTGGGACTTCTGAATCCTTCGTTTCCAACTTATTTGTCTAGACTACCTTATTACTCATGATCTTGGTTAAAGGTGTATTTATATTAGTTGCTTCGGTTTCCTGTGTTTTAGTATAAACCTTTTCCACTTCGGGTTCTTGCGCGTTTACTACTTTCACTTTGCTATTAGGTAACACGGTTTCTTCTGGGGTAGGCTCATAAGTTTGACCTCTTGGGAGAATTTTCTTAGGTTGAGTAGTTGAAATAGGCTTACCCTTAGATCTCAAGTTATACCTAGGTTGGACCTCGGCCATTATCATACTGGTTTCTTCTTGATAACTACAAAGGTCAGTATAATCTCTTTCTTCACCCTCAATAGATGATTATTGAGTGTTTAGAGATTTTTCATAATCCTCTCTAATCAAATAATGATGTGTGCAATGATCACCCAAGTTTGTGACATCATCATCTAAATCTCTGAAATCTTGGAGATCATTCACTCCTATAAAATTTTCGATCTTTAGGGGAGTTGTATTTTCTGATCTTCATTTTTTATCTGTCTTTGCTGATTTGGGGGATTGGGATTCTTCCTAAAATCCTTTTTGGTGAAAGAATTGGCTTTGGCCTATTCTAGCTCCATTTTGGATATCTTATTAGACAGTTCCTTAATTACCCTGGCCATATCATCTACTTTGTCATTTGTGTATCTATTAGACCCTGACAACCCTTCTTGTTCTCTAAAGCGTCTAGTTCTTGGTTTCCCACTTCTACTTTAGCTTTTAACTTACCAGAAGCCATCATATTTGACTCAATTTCTACAACATCATCTTGCATTTGGTTTAGAGTAGCTCCCCTTCTTTCTCGTAAAATAAGTGCAAAACCTGGTTCGAAATACCCCGCGAAAGTTACTTTGGCTATGGGTTGGGACAGTTTAAACTCGACTGGGATTTTGTTATACAACTTGTTGAATATTTGAATAAACTCCATAAATATTTCTGAATTCTTTTTTCTTAAAGACCCAAACTCGGTTAAATAGTATAGGTGGTCCGTTCTTTCAGCCCATTGTCTAAGGAAAGCATCTTCCAAGGCATCATAGGACAAGATAGATCCTGTAGGTAGACTCCGAAACCAAGTTCGGACCTGACCTTTGAAGGTTTGGACAAAAATCCTTGAATACACATCTTCATGTTCGATACCTAGGATGTCTGTGAGCTAATCAAAGAAATTTATGTGTTCGGCTGTGGTCAGATCTCCTTCCCCAGTGAATTTTGGCAAATTTTTTATATAATTTTCGGGAAGGTTGTGCAAAGGAACCGACAATACCAAAGGAGCATATCTTGCTGCCACTTTAGAAAACACTCTGGGAGGGGGGGTAGGCCCTTAGCCTCTAGATCCTTCCCCAGGAGCACCTACACCTCCTCCTCCGACAACCCCTCCACCTCCCCCTCCGACAACTACCATCGTTATTAGTGGAAAGTTGTAAAGGGGGTTTTGGAAAATTAGAAGTGAATCTTTACTTTCTTCGTGGGGTGAAAAATCTGAGGATGACTGGTAAGGGATGCGAGGGCTTGGCTCTTCGAACTTGCAAGAGATGTAGTCAAGGGAACCAATGGGTCTGGAAACTAGATGTGTGAAATATTCTTTGAGATTGTGTGAGGTCGTGAAATTCAACTGAAGAGTCGACAATATATCAACAATAGATAAATTTTCTACAGGACTTTTTCCTTTATGTTCTACAAAGGTTATTTGACAGGTTTCGCTTCTAACTTTGGAGCAGTTTGATGTTAGATCCTTAGTGTTGAAGAGAGGGCTGCGTGAAGTTGAAGGTTCATAAGAACTCTTGGTTTTCAGTTTTGGGTATTTAAGCTGATAGACTGCAGGGGTTGGCTTAAGAGAGCCTATCGCCTTAAAATCTTCTCAGGATCAGTAACAGGTGTGGCTTGTTTACCATCTGGGTTTTTCCTAGTATTCCTTCATCTAGATTCCAACTTATTAATCGTGGAGTCGCCAAGTGAAATATTAGAAATCCTTTAAAAGGTGTTCACTCTTTGTTCACTATCAAAGGGTGGCACTTTCAACGAAAAATGTCGTTTTCCCAGGGAAAAAGATTTCGTAACTTCGGTCCCTGGCAGCGGCGCCAAAAAGATGTCATTCTAGAGTTTGTACTTAAGGCTTAGAAGTACAGTGTCTAGGCTTTCGAAAGTGAGTAAGGGGTAGATAAGGAAGAAATGTCAACCTTCAGGAAGGGAAACTAGGGTTGATTTCTATGTTGTTGTCTAGCTTCCAATTGTTCCTAGATGTTTATGTCCCTTTCAATCGCTGCCCACGAACGTTCTATTTCTACCCAGGTAGTGCTTGTTTTAAGAATATTATCAAAAAGATTCAAGGAAATATTTGTTTGATCTAATAGTCTAGGTTCAATATTAGGCCATCTTGTCATAGGGACAGTCATAGAGGAACATAATGATAAGAAAATCTCAAAGAATTTTTTTAGATGTTGTCTCGATTTCGGTCGTATAAAGGAGAGTTTGAAGCTCCAGTAGTGAAAACAGGGTGCAAACCAAAGGCCCTTTCCCATAACTGAGTTATATTTTAATAAATGTGTATGGGGTGTAAGAAAAACATTAAGTTGTCTATCATGTAAGGCTCCTATCAAGGGAGAATCTCACTTATAAATAGAACAAGAAAAAAGATAAATAAATAACCCGATGAAGCATAAAATATATATAGAAATCTAAAATGTTCACTGGTCTTATACCTGCTGATAGCCGATACAGAGGAAAAATGGTAAACAATATAGAAAACTAAAATTCATTCACTATAGTAGAGGTTGTACTAAATTATAGTGAAACATTCATCAGATACATATATGAAATGAAGTTAGATATGAAATACAAGAAAACAAACTCATAACACAGTCATGACGGAATCAAGAATCTTCGGATTTGCTATGTATTTACTCTAGAGGAAGACAAAATTTCTATTACAATCGACCCAAAAAGGTCTAGCCTTTGTTCCTTCCTTCTATTGTATATTTATACAAATTTACATATGACGGAATCCCAATCGTTCCAGGATTTTCAGTTACAATGAGAAGGAGATCAATCGTTTCTTTTCTTTATCCTATGTCTTTATTTGGTACCAGAAGCCTATCCTCTTGCATGCTCGGTACAAGTGACACATTTTTACACCAGCCGAGATATCAACCTTGAAGGTTCCGCTTGACAATTGGCCTAAAAAATGTAACAATCTCTGACCAATTGCGACAACCTTTCTTCCATCTGTCGGTCTAGGGTGTCGATAGTGAACAATTGCACACTTGGTTTAATTATCCATTTATATATTTGAACTATGTCTACCAGAGTTACTTCTAAGACTTCGACCGAATCACTTTCTTCTTTCTCATTTATATCAAGCGAGAGTTTCATCATATTCATTTGGCTCAGTGTCTCAACAATACTCTCGCTATCAATGCCTAACATATTTCCATCTATAGAACCAAAAACCTCTTCACAAGATTTCCTTACTTTCTTGGCTTCCAATTTGCCTTCTGATATGTTGCATTACCATTCTTTCAACAAAATATTACCTCGAGTCTATTCCGAAATGGAAAACTTAGAACTTTTTCCTGATTCCCTGTTTGTTGTAGCTATTACAGCCTCTCGAAATGCGACCCGAGCTACTCCAGCTTCTCTCTCTCTAACAGATAAGTTTTCTAATACTTGATCAATAAGAAGACAATTGTCCCGAATCCTCTTGACCTTGGCAAGTAAATTTCCTTGTGCTGCAGAAACCTTGCTCCGAATCTCCATAGCCTGGGACTGGAATATCCCGATATTTATAACTTGGCTTTCGACGAACTCTAATCTAACCTGTAGCTACCCTATCAAGTCTCTTTGTTGGCCTACCTGTGTTTGACTGGTCTGAGCTACCAACTCTTCTTGTTCGAGCTTAGCTTTGAGAAGCTCTATTTCCTTTTTATCGACCATCCTTTCTTTTTCCATTCCTGTGCTCTCCTTGTTCTAGGCAGCTTCCTCAGCTGTGGCTAGTTTATCTTTTAAGGTTTTGATTAGGTGATTCTTTCGCTTCAACTGATTTTTCAAAACCTCGACTGAAAATTGGTTTTCCATAGCATACGCCCCTAATGTTCCGGCTATTTCTATCATGAATTCTTCCTTCTTCATATCTTTCCCATTAGTCAACACCTTAAATTTCTTGGTTGTTGATCCTGCTTCTTGATAGAATTCTCTTTTTACCACATCTTTTCTCTTCTCATCAAGAAATAACTCATTTGGAGGGAGCTCTTCCATCCTTATAGGTCTCAATTCTTCATTGAAAATCCACCCTGCGTCTATGTTCCCTTCAGTTGACTATAAGGGAGTAATGGAGGTGATGGGACCTCCGATTTTCTTAGCTAACTAGTCTAGAGTGGTAACTGGAGTCTGCATTTTCGACGGATCGGGAATTTTCATTTCTTGTTTCGGACTCCTAGTTTGCTCTCCTCTGTCCTGGTGTTTTTCTTGTCTTGGTGCTATATCTTTGGAACCTTCGGCTTCTTTTTGCTGCACCTCTGTTGTTATTGGATTCTAATCCCGCAATACTGGGGGAAGACAACTTCGTCCATTTTCTTGGAATTTTAAAACATTGACCCTCTCTTCGGGTGCCAGGGCTTCTATCCGAGCCAAAACCTTGGCATAAGATCTCGTGCCTTGGAAAATGTCATCCGAGGGTGAATTTTCATGTTTGAGCCTTTTAAGCCCGCAACTGGCTAAGTGATTACTTACGACCTTCCGTGGATCATGCTTTTTGAATTTGACATGAACTAACTTCAGGTCCTCTAAGGCTGTTGCCTCAACTTTAGCATGACCGAAATCTAACAAAGAATAGGAACTTAAATGAATAGGAAAATGTGGCCATACCTTTTTAGAATATCCCTTAAGCTCCTTGCTTACGCCACCAATTATGGTTTGTCTGGAAATCTCACGGCAAGCCAGCCTATCCGGTATGAATAAAGGCAAGGAATTCATAGGAACAGAAGCACTGAAAACCCTGAGATATGAAAATTTTGCTTCCACGTACTAGTCGACTATATTGCTCAAATTTACCACGATACTGTCTGAGATACTGGGTGGTGGGTGGCCAAAGATAGTGATATGTAACAGTGCCATCACCCGGTTAAAGATTTCATACACAAAATATGATGCTTTATCTTCCGACAGCTTTGAATGGTAGACGTGGATGGACTCAGCCTCCGATGGAGTCCAACTCCAACTCATCAAGGGAAAAGGTGTCAGAAAACACATGACCTCTGTGATATATGGGGACATAAAGAATGAAGCAATCTTTCCGCTCTCCCTCTGCACTTGATACTCTATAACTTGACTGGTCAAACTATCAGACAATAGTTTAGCCTAGTCGAAGGAATAGCCTTCATCGACTGTGTGAATTAGAGGGACCCACTGAAGGAAAAAATGTGTGGTGTCCTCTCTCCCATATAATATGCAGGTCATCATAGCAATATATTTGAACTATGGTTCCAGAGAAGCTATTGAATATAAACTATTAATGTTGGCCTCGAACTTCGCAGAGTGTGAAACCCAATATTTGATTAAACCAGACATAGCCTTGTTGTATTGTACACATTCCTTCTGTTTAAGATTCTCCAGGAATTCGGCATTGTAAAAAAAGTCCGACATGGTTGGCAACTTGTACATAGCCTGCAATTGTTCGAGTCTGAAAGTCCCAATGGTGACCCCTTCCTCATTTATGATGGTTCTGGTTGGTATATCTACATGGTATAATGCCCACCGGATCATATAGTAGTAAGGGAGAAGACATGGCCTAGCCGCTACTTTATGCATTTGAGCTTGGACGATGATCTTATACTTGGTGATCAGGTCGTCTTTTTCATTTTCCCTGGAATCATCCAAAACATATACCAATTTAGACTGTAGAACCTCATAAATATATGACCAGGTCCTGACAGAGTCGACACTTCAAGGTAAAGTATCAGAAATGTTGTCTCAACCTTGTCCCGAAACCTCAACAATGGCTTTAGACGCTTTTCACGGGGCCATGGCTGGGGATTCTACTTTAGCTCTCCTGTGATAACAATATGTATACATACAGAAATTAGTTCGCTCTAGAAAGGTTTTCTTTGCGTAGAATAGGAATGAAATTTGTGACAACAAATAAAAGATCCATGCCTTCGACCATTTAAAAATAGGTCGTCCTTAGGAACAGAATGGTCAAATCATTCTCAAATATAAATTTAGCAATAAAAACCAAATCCTTACCTGTCGATTCACCTCATTTCCAATTAATGTCTTAGATTTTGACAGTACGTAATGCAAGTTGGCGCAAGAAAAGTTTAAAATTGCCTCGTATACTGTGCATATTAATTTTCGTATTAGAACACTGGAAATGTTGGCTTAACTTAATTAATCAGGCCTTTTTGAATGTTAATTAATCTTTCGACATTCACCTCATCAGGATCTTTCACTTTAACCCTTTAAACCTCTAAAACTCGAGGTTGCGATAACTAGCTTTGGTTAATAAAAATGTAACCATGATTAGGCATTTAATTAATTATGTTGTTATTTATATCGCGACTTCGCGACTCGAGGCTTCGAAGGTATAGCTTTCGGGAGGCTTGTATGTCGAGTTTCGAAATCGCGAGATCACGATGATATGATCTAATTAAATTGGAGGATAAAACCAGATTAAGGGTTTACTTAATTACGTTTATATTTTTATCGCGACTTCGCGACTCGGGGTTTCGAAGGTATAACTTTTGAGGGAAAAAATGCTTGCGAATTCCCGACAGAGCTTAACCACGGCTAAAATTTTTACCTTTAACATTAACCCGGGTTACTAAAACAAGAATCTCGTGGTTTCGGCTATCGGGGTTACAACGGTAAGACTTTGGGAGCTAGAAAACACCGAGACATGAAATCCCGATGATGCTTAACTGTGGTTTAGAGTATTTTTACTTTCGGTAATGATTTGGGTAAATTTTTTAAAACTATTCACCGTTTCCCTCCTCGGGACTTGTAAACTATGTGATCTATAACTTCCGACATGCAATATCCCGAGGTAAAAAGGAGAGACTCGTTTAAACGATTAAAAGAAAATAAATCGTGTCTTAAGAGTATTATATCCATCGCTGCTTGCGTGATGAGACTCCTGAGAATTTGGGGAAAATAAAGGAGAATACCAAAACCAGCTTTTGATTTCAAGCGTTAGGATATAAAATTTAAAAAGGCTAAAAAAACAAAGGCGGCTCCAATAGGGTCTAAATATTTATAAATGAAGAACTCATTACATATGTTCAAGCTATATTAATAAAGGAGGTTCAAATGGTAAAGGAAGCGAGAAAAGAAGGAAAATGGGAAGTAATTATTAGGGAAAGATAACAAAACAATAACAATCAATAACAATTTGAGACACTTCCAATCCTCTCTTGAAATTGTCGAGGATTTCCTTGGAACAAAGGGCATATATTAAGTTGGATCCTAATTGAAATATTTCTAGTTGAAACTTGGGATCATGAGGAATATAAGGTCCCTATCATAGAGGGATTTATATTGTGGTCGACATGGAACACAAAATCCTCCCATATAGGGGTTGGAGAAATAACTTGTTACATAAGAACAAACATATCTCCTCACATCTGTCTTCATAAGAAAAATCCCATCAATCAATTCATTTGGGTAGACATTTAATATTTTAATGCTAAAAACATGTATATAGCAATTTTTATTTCAGACCTTTTAATTCTAACATTACTATAGAAAAAATCTAGATAAAAATTGTCGTGGTAAAATCGCATAACAAAATAAAAATGAAAGTAGTTAGGAGACTTTAATGTTAATATTTCAACTAATCAAGATATTATCTTACACAATGATTCCAACCCTAATATTATATGGCTAGATGAGGACCTTGTTTTAGCTAATATATACTCGAGAGAAATTTATAAGACTTGATCAAGAATTTGTATGGTACAAAGCTAATAAAAATTTGCATTTCTCAATATTTAATCATTTGCAATGGTCTAATGAAGTGGCCAAAATCTAGCCAAAGGACTTGTATCCATGGGTTGGTTAGTAGTGTTGTGGATGATGTGCTTTCATATATCCTTTTTTACAACCAAATAGTAAATTCTGACCTTTTAAACGACCTTGAGCCCCACTCTGATGATAGACGTTTAACCAAAAATCTAAATTTGATCTTGCACAAAAACCTCCTTGAAAATAACTCTCATAAGCAAAGACAATTGCGTTTAAAAAAAAATAAAGTTGATCTCTTATTAAAGGAATTAAACACTAAATTAAATCTTCCATCATATAAGAACAATATTAAAGACATCTATCATAATTTTATATCCCTCTCTACCTCCACAAGAAAATTCTCTATAGAAGTGTTGTGTAAAAAGAAAAATAGAATTGCCAATGCTAACAACACTAAAGATAGAATTGGTATGATAATGACTGTAATCTTGCTATAAAAGACATTAAAGATGCCACTAACAAGTGCTTGAAATGTGATTAGATTAATAGATACAAACCGCTAAATAAAAGGAAAAATAGAACTACATAAATACAAAACAAGAGAGTTTTTTGCACCTATCTAAGATAGATCCAAACAAATTTTGGAGGAAAATTTTGACTCATAAAACTAAAGAATATAATATGATTCCCATGACAGACTGAAATTCCTACCTTAAAAATATTTACGAATCCCATAATGTCGTAGACAACATTCCAAAAGTTTCTATAGAAGACAAAGTTTTTTCTATAAAAGACATAAAGTTTGGTGTTAAGCAGCTTGCAAACAGAAAAGTCAAGGACAGTGAAGGATACCAACATAGAATAATAAAAATTAGAGGGCCTATTATAATCTCACATATACACAAGATCTTCAATTTAGGAATCAACAAGGACTCGACTAAACCCTAGACTCAAAGCCTTATCGCACCTATTTTTAAAAGTGGGGATAAAAAACAATCTCTCTAATTATAGGACCATTATAATTATCCCAATTTTATCCAAGATATATGGAAGTGTTTTGGAAAGAAGATAAGCACATGGCTAGAAATCCATGGAAAAATAGATAAACACCAGCCGATTTTAGAGGTTATCATTCAATCACGCACCACCTTGTGACACTTAGGATCATTGCAGAGGAATCTCACAACAATAAAACCAATCTTGTTTATTGTTTCATTGACTTTAGGAAATATTTTGACATTGTTCCTAGGACCAACCTTTGGAATAGGCTAGAAGAGCTAAAATTTCCCTCTAGGCTAAGAATTCCAGGAGTAAGTTTGTATGAGAACATTATGGCCAATTTTAGGAGTAATGAGGTTTGGTTCAAAAAAATTGACTACAATATAGGAGTAATTCAAGGTTCTCCCATATCCCCTACCCTTTTTTGCATTTACATTAACAAGTTGGATGCTTGTCTAGGAGCCACATGTTGTGTTGGGCCAACTCTTTCTAATATAGTCATCATTATTATCCTCTATTCTAGTTATAGTGTTCTTATGGCAAGGAATCCCTATGAACTCAATAACCAACTTAGTATCTCCAAGGACTTCTTCTATAGTATAGAAATGACTCTGAACACTAAGAAAACAAGGGTCATGATAATTAAATCCAACAAGATCACCTATGATGCTTTTGTATGTGACAACAATACCTTGGAGGAAGTGTAATCATACAAGTATCTTGGAAGTGATATTCATCAAAATCTCAATTGGAACTACAACATTGAGAAAATGATAAATGGATGGTGGAAATCTTATTATGGGCTTGAAAGTAAATAGTAAATTAGAAAACCTTTGGCTATGGGATAAGAAAATGTTCATCTTTTAGACTTTTGTCACTCTTGTTATCATGTATGGATGTGAATTTTGTGGGTAGGGTATCTCTAGAGAAATATATAACAAATCCAAAAGTATTGTATTATTTATAATCTCAAAATTAAAGGTAATGTAGCCTATCATATCCTCCAACAATTACTTAATCGGGGATGGCATAATGATGCCTTAGTCTTGGCTAAATCATCGGAGAGTAAAAGAAGAAATGATTGGACAAGATAAGAGATGATATTAAAAATATTGTTCAAACTAAATTTAAATAGGCAAGGATAAAAGAAAATTAAGATATTATAAGGAGGTGGTTAACCCTAATCTTGAAGATCAAAAGTGTCCCTTTGCTTTGATTAACTTTAAATTGAGAATCAATATTGCTAAAATTAGAACTAATTATCATGAACTACATAATGAGAATATGAGTTGGACAATCCCCAAAACACCATGGCATGAAAGAATATTTCACATTTGTGAGTTCAAGAAGGTTCAACATGAAAAACACATTTTCTTGGAATGTCCTAGAGAATATTTGTTATAATACTAACCTTCCTAACCTTCTAAGTCATCAAAACTAATCTTGATATCTTGATAATTACGTTACAGTTACAAAGCATTCATTCGATCCATTTCGGGTTCCATGAGAAAAACTGATAATCATGATATCTCCATAATTGTCGGTGGTAGAAAAACAACACACGCGCCCACCATCTCATAAAAAAATTATTTGATGAACACCATCTCACAAAAATTTTATTTGATGAACACGTGGTAAAGAAGGGTATAATTAAACAGAGTAAAAACCCTAAAAATAAAAATATGCAGTCAAAACTCTAAACATATCCACTTACTCTAAAAATACTATAAACAGTTATTAGTTATTGGTAGATCAATTATTATTATGTTAATCATCCTAATCACTCTTTTTAATAACGAATCATATGTTTTTGTTATGCAAGGAAGTTAATGCTTGAAATCACAACCTTCTATTTAATATGTCTACTAAAAATATTCTCAATATATCAAATCATGTCTACAAATCAGCTTTATAATTAAAAGCCTCACCATTATCAATAAGTGTAAGCCTATAAATGTAACTATCTGCATAATTAATGGATCATTCTATCTGCATAATTAATGGATCATTTTTACTTCACGCTAGTCTGGGCCTACCTTGCTCAGTATGCACGTCATTTTTACCTTTAACACTCCCCAACCTTTTTGGCTTCAGATTTATGTAAACATCCACTTGGAAGTTTATTTCCTTTTCATATCTAACCAAAGAAACGGACGCTCAGTGAACGAACGAAGCATAGCAAACATCAGATGAAGGAAACAAATAAGATAGGAGCATCATCAGTCACACACTTGAACAAAAGCAGGATCAGCAGCATCAATCGGTAACCGAAACAGGTAAGCAAATATTTTGTTTGCTCTATGAGTTCAAACATGTAGCTGTAGCTTAAACTAAAACGAAAAGGCATAAATATTTTTTTAGCCTTCATCTCATTTGTAGGATACTGAATTTGTCATTTAATCTTGTTATGATAAGTCTTGTTGTTCAATTCAAGCCCAGTATTTGGTTTCCCTAATTGTTATCTTGTCATGATTACCTTTGATTAAAACAAACTGAAATTGCCTTTGTATTTATTCCAAACCCTTGGGCTTGAATTCCATGATTCAAGTTAACATTCAATTTCATGATCAATCATATTGAAATAGCTTCTTCACTAACAATAAGGGTTGGAGGCGCCTTGACTCTAGCCCCTTTAATCTAATCAATCGGCATAGATCAACCTTCCTAGGACACTCATCTCCCTCGCTCGTCCTAGGGACACTCATTACTCATCTCCCAACACTGTTGCAGTATTCTTGATGTTTAAAAAGATTAGGGTTTTTCTTTTATATTTAGGTTTGAATGTTGTGGTGACATATAGACTATGAAAATTGATATTACAACAAAACAATACTTGAAATGCGGTCGTGAGACCGTATCTAAATATTGGAAAGTTGTTCTTTTATCTAAACCGTAACAGAAATTTTGGCATAAACTGTTCTCATTGCATGCCATCACTCAATACCTGAGTTTCGTAGGTTAGATTTTTACTATACTCTTCCTAAGCTTTTATTGGAAAGTTGCTCTTTTATCTAAACCGTAACAAAAAAATTGGCGTTCTCACTGCATGCCATCACTCAATACCTGAGTTTCGTAGGTTAGATTTTTACTATAATCTTTCCTTGGCTTTAAGTGTTAGTAACTGAATCAATCACTGAGTCTTCTTAAAGTAGTGTTCTATTAATTATTATGATCTACTCGAATTATTTATATATAAAAGTATAAATAACTAACTTGCCTCTATTTATTCCAAACCCACCCTTAGGCTTGAATTCCACTTGAGTAACGATAAGGGTTGGATGCGTCTCGACTGTAGCTCCTTTAATCTATTCGATTTCATGCACTTCTCTACCGAAGAAAGATATTTTTGACCTTCCTGGTTCGTAGGGACACTCATTTCCCAGCACTGTAGACCCATTAAGCTTTAATATCATAGTTATCTAAATGGAGCCTTCCTCGGTTCAGATAAATACAAAAGCGAATGCAGTCTATTGAGGTCCGATTGTCAACTATGAATAAATCACATGTACAGAATGCAACAACAATCCGCCACCAAATTCAAGCCAAAAACTAGATCCATTTTATCTAGACTTTATTGTAAGTGCAACTAAAAAATTAGAGAAGATAAATTATATGATTGAAAAACACCACCAAATTCAAGCCAAAAACTAGATCCATTTTGTCTAGACTTTATTGTAAGTGCAACTAAAAATTTAGAGAAGATAAATTATATGATTGAAAAACAGATACCGAATTATATTATTTTAAAAAAATTTAGGGAATCATTGGCGTAGGGAGGGAAATTATATTATTTAATTTTCAGAGGGAGGGTATTATTTCCATTTAAAGTTTGGGAATTTCTTTTTTCAAATGATGCAGCAATTTTTTTGGGGGGTTCCCATTCCCAGGTTTCGGTTTTCAATTTTTTTTTCTTTTTTTGGGGGGTATGTTACCACTTTCACATCATTTTGGTTTTCATTTTTTTTTTTTATTTCCCACTTTCACACTGTTTCGGTTTTCATTTTTTTATGTTCCCACATTCATAAGGTTTGGGTTTTTTATTACATCTTTCATTTTCGAGTTTTAAAATCACAGGTTAAGTAGATTTATGTTGATGTTTTTCTATTAATCAAAGATTCTAACATGAATCATTGGAGTTGGTTTAATTTTTAAAGGGAGGGCATTATAGGCATTTAAAGCTTCAATAAGTGAGAATGATACGTGGGAATTTCTTTTCAGTGATGTCACAATTGTTTTTGGGTTTCCACTCTCACGTTTGGGTTTTCATTTTTTCGGCTTGTTTTATTCCATGATTCCTTTTTTTCGAGGCTCACGCATTTTTGGTTTTTAAGTTTATCATTTTTTTTGTTTGAGTTTTAAAATGACATGTTAAATAGATTTATGGTAAAAAAAAATTAAGATTTTAATATAATATATAATTTTTTAAAATAAAAATATATATTATATATATTTTAATATTTTTAATTAATTATTTTTATAATTTTTATAATTTCATCATTTTTTTTGCCTTAAAAATGACATGTTAAATAGATAAATAGATTTGTGCTCGTGTTTTTTTTTATTGTAAATTTTTAATACAATATATAATTTTTTTTAAATAAAAATATATATTATATATATTTTAATATTTTTTTAATATATATATCATTTTTCAAATCTAAAAGTTTAAACACAAATACATTTTTTTATCTATAAGAATTAACATAATATATAATAAAATTAAAATTATATTATTATTATTATGATGATGATGATGAGGAGGAGAATTACATTGGTAAATTGATATTAGTAAAAGTAATTGATAAACCATCTTGTCTCAATAATTTGAAAGGTGGAAAATATGATTCAATGATACCTTATTAAGGTTTAATCATTTATGATCTAATAGTCATTTATAAAAATTTATAATATTTTTTTTAAAATATTAAATCAATGATACTCTATTAATAAATATTAAAAGCTTTAAAAAAGTATTTAAACCGTTAATAAATTTTATTTTATTAATGCATTATTATTGATTGAATACTTTATTAATATTTTTAATACTTTCCCAATAATTTACATTAACATTAATACTCAACATTAGTTCTACACATAAACATTAAACCATTAGTATTGATACTTTAACATTACTACATTATTATTAATACTTTAGAATCAATGTTTTTGATACTTTATGTATTATTTTATCATTGATTTCATATTTTATTAATGTTTTAAATGCTTTATCATTGATTTATTACTTTATTAATAATTTATAAAAGTATTAGTAATGTATCAAATTAATGATACTCTATTAATAAATTATTAATGTCTAAAAATCATTAATAAATTATACCTTATTAATATATTATGATTGACTTAATACTTTAAAAATGTTATTAGTACTTTATTATTGATTTATTAATAAAGTATTAATAAAGTATTAATGAAGTATTGAAGATGAAGATGAAAAGCACTTTCTCTTAGATTGCCCAACCTATACCCATATTAGATCTCATTTTCAAAATATTTATCACACTACCAACCTTCCTAACCTCTTAACTCAACAAAATTCTAAAGAATCACAAGTATTCACTTACCCTCTTAAGGTCCGATAGACCAATTAGGTCTTAGTGGACTTTAATCATCATCATCATCATCATCATCATCATCATCATCATCATCATCATCATCATCATCATCATCATCATCATCATCATCATCATCATCATCATCATCATCATCATCATCATCATCATCATCATCATCATCATCATC
This sequence comes from Picea engelmannii, assembly GCA_009831015.1. Lineage (NCBI taxonomy): Eukaryota > Viridiplantae > Streptophyta > Pinopsida > Pinales > Pinaceae > Picea > Picea engelmannii. The sequence continues at coordinate 861,691 of ML779123.1, read as the reverse complement.
ATCGAAACTGTAATACACTAATAAAATATTAAATCAATGATACTTTATTAATAAAGTATTAAAAACATTAATAAAGTATTAAATTCAATAATAACTTATACTTTATTATTCCACAGAAAAAAGCTTATATCTTATTATACTTTATCATTGATTTAATACTTTAATAATGTTTTTAATACTTTAGCATTGATTTACATTAACATTAATCCTTTAACATTGATTTCCATTAGCATTAACACTTAAGAATTTATCTGTGCATATCTTTGAAACCCTAAACCTATTCTACTAACCTTTCAAAACCTTAACCCTTATCTTTGCATGCCTATGAAACCCTAACCCTAACCCTAAACACTTTTTTAATGTTTTTTATTTCATACATTATTAATACATTTTTTTTAATACATTAATGTTTTTGATACATTATGCTTCATTATGAATAAATCATAGTTATGGGCATGCTAATTGCTTTGGATTAAATGGAAGTAGATAACAATGAATAATACAATGAACATGTATTAAATAATCATCGAACAATGTAGGATTTAATTGATCTGAATTGGTCAATTTATATGTGTATATGTGAATTAGTGCAAACATTGAAAATTCATACATTTTGTAGCTTACAAATACAAAATGATATCTTAATATCCTTATTCTTTATATACAATGTTCGAATGTTGAAATTATTCATGTAATGTTCAATCAATGTTATATGAAATGATTAAATGATTAATTTTTTTCCGTATTTCTTGGAATTAATTTACAACATTGATAGTTTCATTGATGCCTCTATTAACTTAATGTTCTATGTTCTAGATTTAATGATTATTTTTTTTCATATTTCTCGGAATTAATTTACAACATTGATAGTTTCATTAATGCTTATATTAACTTAATGTTCGATGTTCTAGACTTCTATATTTTGTCGTGAAGCACATTACATATTGCATGACTTAAGAAATTCTTCATATCATTATGGATCCATGTGTCTGGAGCTGTTTTCCAATTCAAATTTTGGAGTTAAAACTTTATTGGCTCCCTTTGTCAATATTGACAAGATTTAAAATAGTCTGTAAACACTGGAATAATGTTCTGCAAAACTCTTCTTTTCTTTCTCAATGCCATCAAATTTCCAACAACAATTTTGGTTTTCTGGTGTTCGACAACACAGGTATTCCAACAGAGGACGAACACCTTCAGTAAACACTCACATAACCAGATCAAAGATCAACACACCGATGTTTTTACGTGGTAAAACCCCTACGGGGAAACATCCACGACCCCAACCAACGCGGCCACTTGGAGCAGTTTATTAATGCAAATAAAAAGATTACAAAGAGATTTTACAAGAGAGTTTCTCACAATCAATCATTGGAAAATGACCCTCCATGCTCTTTAAATAGAGATCATGGACCAATCGGGTGTTAAGCCATGGATCAATGGTCGTTAAGATCAAAGAGAGTATGAACTCAGATCACTCTATGTCGGGAACATATTGTGACCGTCGGATTTCCTAAGTACAAATGCATACTAATGCATACTAAAGAAACACACTAGAAAACACACTTTTACCTAACGACACAATAGACCAAGTAGATCTTACTCAATCCTAAGTGTCTAAATATCCTAACATCCCCCCTTAAGAACAACATGGGATAGGATTGAAGGATTTACAATAGTGACACAATAGGAGAGGGAAGGAGGCATTAGAGCCTATTCCCCCCTTAATGACAACTTCCTGAACTCCTAACATAGATTGAAGTTTGGAAAAATTCGCTTTTGTAAGAGACTTTGTGAAAATGTCCGCAACTTGATCCTTTGTAGGGAAAAAGAGCACTTCAATAACTTGATCATGAATGGGCTTTTTGATGAAGTGCATGTGTATCTCGATGTGTTTTCTACACTGATGTTGAACTGGGTCTTTGGAAATCTTGATGGCACTCTGATTGTCACACCAAAGGATGGTCTGATGCTGGTGCTGGAATCCAAACTCTTAAAGGATCCATCGAAGCCACAGGGCTTCCTGACTTGCATTTACCGTTGCTCGGTACTATGCTTCTACTGAAGAAAGTGCAATAGCCTATTGTTTCTTAAAAGCCCAAGTGACAGGTCCTGAACCAAGGCTAAAAATATAACCTACAGTAGACTTCTGATCATCAGGATCATCGACCCAATCAGAATTAGTGAAACCATCCAATAAAGGAGTCCCCCCTGAAGTGTAATGTATCCTGAACTGAATTGTACCATGAACATAGAGAAGTATCGTTTTAGATTCTTTCCAATGGCTTTCATGGGGTGTTTGCATATATCATCCAACAAGAACAACAACAAAGGAAAGATAAAGACAGGTATGATCCAAGTATAAGAGGCTACCAACTAATTGATGGTACAGGGTGGCATCAACTTCTGGATAAGTACAGGTGGCAGAAAGTTTGACTTGAGACTGGAAGGGAGAAGGGGTTGGTTTACAATAGTTCATGTGAAAGCGATGAAGAAGGTCACAAGTATACTTAGACTAGGAAAGAAAAAAATCCTTCATTGGTTTGCAAAACTTGGAGTCCAAGGAAATAGTGCAAAAAGCCTAAGTCTGTCATTTCAAATTTCTTCTTAAGGCTGCTTTTCACATGGTTTAAAAGTTTTGAGTCACTACCAGTAAGGATAAGGTCATAAACATAAAGGAAAAGGATTATGAGATGGCTTCCTACTTTCTTGGTATATACATTAGGATCAGAATGGCATATAGAGAATCAAGTGGCAATAAGAAAGATATCCATTTTGGCATACCAAGATTGGGGAGCTTGCTTGAGAACATAAAGATACTTCTTTAGGAGACAAACAAGGCTAGAGTCATTCTAGGCATAACGAGGAGGTTGTTCCATGTATATTTCTTCTTGCAAATCTTCGTGCAAGAAGACGGATTTAACATCCATATGATGGACCTCCCATTTATTTGAGGCAGCAAGGGCAAGAACAAGGCAGATTGAATTCATTTTTTCTATAGGGGAAAAGGTTTCATTATAGTCAATTCCTTCAACTTGGTAAAATCCTTTAGCAATTAACCAAGCCTTATGTCTTTCAACACTTCCATTTGATGCATACTTGGTTCTATAGACTCATTTGCATATAACAAGTTTTCTTCCTTTTGGAAGAGGTACAAGATCCCAAGTATCGTTTTCCATTAAAGAACAATATTCTTCATTCATTGTTGTATCCCAATCTGGATGACCTGAAGCTTCTACAAATGTCTTTGGATCATGAGTTTATGAAACTTGAGCCAAAAGAGAAGAGGCTTGTTGGAACTGTGAATTTGTCCGATGTTGATTTGAAAGATCATCGACAAGATCACCAACTACTTCTCATGTTGAACGAACCCATCTAGGAAGCGGTGGAGTTGGTACTGGTTCAGGTTCAAAGGACTGATTTGGAGGACGGTGAGCAGGCGGAGGTGGATTTTCATCCTCACTTTCATCATCTGAAGAAGAAACCAAATCATAAGAAGGCACAAACACCGAATATGGCTCGCAGGCCGAAGAAAGCACAATTGTCGAATTAGGCTCGCGGACTAAGAGATTTTTATCAAATTGAACATCTCTTATAATAATAATTTCATTACAGTGTGATTGAAGAAGTCTGTAACCTTTGACATCTTCAGAATAACCAACAGATATACACTTCTCACTTTTAGGATGCAATGCTTTCATTTTCTCATTATGAATGTGAGCCCATGCTATACTACAAAATACACAGAAGTGACTTACATTTGGTTTAATTTGAGTCCAATCTTCTTGCGGTGTTATATTTTTAAGAGCCTTTGTGGGAGTGAGATTTACTATGTAATTTGCATAGTTGATGGCTTCCGCCCAATACTTTAGACTTAATCCCTTAGATTGGATCACACAATTATCCATTTATTTTAATGTGTGGTCCATTCTCTCAGCAACACCATTTTGTTGTGGTGTATGTGGAATAATGTGTTGCATTTGGATTCCTTGTGTAGTGTAGTAGCTTGTAAAATTATTGTTCGCATATTCGCCTCCATTATCTTTTCTTAACCTTTGAATTTGATGTCCAGATTTCTTTTCTAAAAGGGCCTTGTAGGCCAAAAAATTATCAAAAACTTCACTCTTGAGTTTTAAGATGTAAACCCAAGCACATCTGGAAAATTCATCAATGAAAGTTAAGAAATACATGCACCCAGAAAAAGAAGGAGAAGAAAGTGGACCACACAAATCACCGTGAACAAGTTGCAAAGGACTCGAGGCGTGCCAAGAGGCACGTTTTTCAAAACTATCCCGATGATGTTTGTCGAGAACACAACCAGCAGAAATACCATCTCTGCATGAAACAAGAGGAAGACTAGTCACCATATGTTGATTACATAGTTGTTGCAATGAGCGATAGTTTAGATGACCAAACCGCTCATGCCAAAGTTTGCTCAAGTCATCGCTATGGGCAACAAAAACTGATGAAAAGGCTGATGACCCAAAGTTGTCAAACTTGTACAACCTGGTAATATCATCAACAATTCTAGTTGCAAGAACATGCTTAGGATCTTTTAGATCCTTGATTACAACTTGGTAAGGTGAAAACTCGACGGTTTTACCTTCACCTGAATGAGTGATTTGATATACTGATAGAAGGTTACAATACATACTTGGAACACATAATACATGATTGAAATGACCATTATCTACTTAAACTGTTCCAGATCCTACAACACTAAGAGATCTATCATCACCAACAAATATTTTCTTCGTGTTACATTCATTAAGAGCAGAAAATATGGTTGTATCCTTAGCCATATGATAAGATGCTCCTGAATCAATAAGCCACTCATCAAAATAAGAAGTAGTAGTAGAATTTGAATTTAAGGAGAAACCAGAAGCAAAAAGTGCATGTTCGTGAGAAGAAGAAGTAGAATCAATATTGATGTTGTGCTTCTTCATCACTGCTTCTAAAGATACAATCTTCTTGAAACATTTGGAATCATCATGACCATCTTTATCACAAAAGTTGCAATGTCTATTAGTATTCTTACTTTTATATTTTTCTCCTTTGTCACCAGTAGGAGTTGAAGTTGTCTGAGCAGGTTTGGGGCCCTTATGTTGTTTGTTGTTGTAGTGAGGATGTTGCTTCTTGGGATACTTGGGTTTATCTTTCTGCTGGGAAACTAAGGCTTTGTCGGAGGGACCTGCAGTGTTGATCATTCCAAATTGTACAAGATTACTTTCCTCTCGAATCAAAGAAGCACAAAAGGACTCAAGACTGGGTTTTTCATAAGCTTATTCCCCTAGAGCCTCTCTCATGGCATAAAAGGTAGATAAAAACACATAATATGCACTACCTAGCTTAGAAAGAATATGATAGATGCAACACTTTTCCTCCATCTTTATCTTACATTCTTCACATAACATTTTGAGTGTTTTAAACCTAGATAGATAGTTTCCAAGGAAAGAAAAAACATTTGGACTCAAGGTCAGTATTTGATTTTCCAACTGTTGTGCTCGAATAATATTGAGTTTACCAAACACAGATTCAATCGTGTCCCAAGCTCCTTTGGGGTCATCAATATCTTGAAGGTGGTACCTTAAATCAGGAGAGATGGAAACTTCGATTAGTCCACATGCTTCGTCATTCCTATTATCCCACTTGGATTTCTTATCATCATCAGTGGATGATTTTTCCTTTCCCAAGGTAATCTGGTACAAGCCTTTACTTCTTAATAAATCTTCCATATGAGATTTCCATTGTAAGTAGTTGTTGTTGGCAAGAAAGACAGTACTTGTAGAAGCCATATTAAATATGTAGATAATGTGGATTTAAAAACCGAAATTGATGGTCTAGATGGAAAGAGTTTGAAAAGTTATGCGGTTTTAAAAAAACGACACTGAAAACAGACTTCCGATGTTAGAGTTATTCCCTTTTAAAAAAAGGCACAATCGATAACCAAATGACCACGTGATTGTGTAAGTTGCTTTATGAAGTGACCCACTTTTATAAAGAGAAGCGGGGATCACTTTTAAAACGAAGTTACTTTATAACAGAAAAGTTGCATGCAAAATAAATAACTCTAAAATAAAATATTAAAGCTACTTATAGTGATTCACTTTTATACTTGAAGTGAAATACACTTTACAATTTTAGCATGAACTTTTTCAAAAAAGGTAACAAAAGAGAGACTTGAACTCAAGACCTCTTACTTAATAAGGCAACTTTTAACCAAATGATCTAACAAAACATATTGTAATGTTCAAAAGGAGGATTGGGGGTGTTGTTGTTTTTGTTGTGGAAGACTGCCTTGGAAAGTGTGCTAAAAAAAAAACTCTTTTCACACAAGAAAAAAATTTCACTTTTCGATGACAGCAAGGGTTAGATCTTGGTTAGCTTACCTAGAAGATACACCTTTTCCTATCTGTTTCTGAATTTCCTGGATCACATAGGGCATGGGGAAAAGAGCATACACAGATCTAAAAGAGTAGAAACCCAGAAATAAATAAAACAAAACCGAAATAAAACCAAAATACTACACTGCAATTTAAAAAAATAAATGTGTATTCAAGCTTTATACCTCTGGATCTAACTTTAATGGCCATATCTTGGGAAAATGGAAACCTTTTTGAGTAAACTGAAAAGTGTTCCTCACTGAAACGAGTGCTCCAGACACAATGGAACAGTCCTCTCAGCACATAAATGTACAAAAGTGATAGAAAGTGGAGATGAGGCAACTCGGCTTCACGATCTCAATCTACAATAGGAGCGAGTCTTCAAACAAGATCTGATAACATGTTCGACAACACAAGTATTCCAACAGAGGACAAACACCTTCATTAAACACTCACATAGCTAGATCAAAGATCAACACATTGATTTTTTCACGTGGTAAACCCCTACAGGGAAACATCCATGACCCCAGCCAACGCGGCTACCTGGAGAAGTTTATTAATGCAAAGAAAAAGATTACAGAGAGATTTTACAAGAGATTTTCTCACAATTGATCATCGGCAAATGACCCTCCGTGATCTTTAAATATAGATCATGGAGCAATCGGGTGTTAAGCGATGGATCAATGGCTATTAAGATCGAGGAGAGTATGAACCGTCAGATCACTCTATGTCGGGAACATATCGTGATCATCGGATTTTATAACTACAAATGCATACTAATGCATACTAAAGAAACACACTAGAAAACACACTTTTACCTAACGACACAATAGACCAAGTAGATCTTACTAACTCCTAAGTGTCTAAATATCCTAACATTTGGTTTCTATGCTCCATATTCAAGAAATTTACTTCATTAGACCATACCTAAATCAAAATGGCCACATATCTCCTTTTCAAGTACAATTTGTAGATTCCAAATACACAATTGAAAGTATTGTTGGATCCATGGTTTTGTTGTCTTTAGGAACATGATTCTCTTATGCAAACAATTACTTTGTGATGAATCCATTTACCAAGACATTTAAAAATATAACATCTATATTGATTGGAGACTGTGGTTTCTTTACATTATTGGAACAAGTGAGTGCCCAAAAATATGAATGGGTCATTTTGAAACATATTTACAAACAAATGCAATCAATGTATTGCATTTGTAATATCCTTAATAGGGTGTGGAAGAATACAAATCTTACTTATGGTGGCACAACATCCCCAAAATATATAGTGATCTATAAAAGTAAAATATATTGGTTGTATTTGGACACAAATTATGAAGACTACCCTGGATATGGGTAAACTATCTATTCATTGGATGTTTTAAATAATCATTGGGGTTTTTATTTTTTTCCCATCATAGACATATGATGTATGCCATTGGCATTATACAATAACCAAATTATGTGTCTGATCAATGATGGCTCTAGCTCTATTTTTTCTATTGAGAAGTTGATAATTTTCAATTTGGTTAGCCAAGTATTGAATGAACAATGGATTATTTTGAGGATCACTAGGGATTCAGATGGAATTTGTTGCAACAAATTTCTACAGATATAAATAAAAAATGTCTTGGGTATATTCTATTATGTACAATCCATGGGATAAAACTTACATACAATAACATTGAATTTTCACAAAAGTTGTATGATTTGATGACTAGATTTTGTATCCCAACAAATATCAATAATGTTTCCATGTTACATGACTCAGCGTTGAAATTTCCATTGCAAGATAATTGCAATGACCTAATTGAAAGTGGAATTTTTATTCCTCTTCTTCCAAGTATGGATTTTGTTGATGACATTCCACCATCGGAAATAGATCATATCACTTAGGATAATTTACCTCATATGAGTTGATGTCAAATGTTCCACCATTGGGAACATATTTTTTGGTTTTGGATACTTGGTATGATAATAAAGAATGTGAAATATTGTCCAATTCTATTATATATTTTGATATTTTTCACTTTCCTATCATTGTCATATTGATTTCTATAATGATTTCACGATATTGTAATTTCCGAGTATATTTTAATTCCATATCTATATATGGTTCATAATAACCTATGTTTATATTTCCTAATGATGTCATTTAACCACCTTTTGAATTCAAATTGTTATTGTTATTTAATAATGATGTAATCTTTTCTATGTTCTTGTAGTAATGTCTACTCAAGGCACAAGTAAGAAACATACTCATTCTTCGACATCATGTGAGAGAAGAATTGAACTTCTTTGTTTAAGGTATCAAGAAAATAAATATAAAATAAATGAACATAGAAGAGCTTTATATTGTATGAGAACCACTCTAAATAGTATTCCAAATTCTTTTCCAAATAGTCGTAAGTATCAAAGTTTGGATGATATCATGCAAAGAACATTTCCCTTTGATGTTTCTTCCCAAAAATATTTTCAGAGTCGAAATATTTCTAATCTTCCTCAATATCCTCACAACATTGTTTTAATTTGGGAAACTTCTCATATTTGGAAAGATCATCATGTACAAAACCAAGCTACAAATCACAACCTTGATTTTTCCTCAAATGAAAATCCAACATTGAAGCATGCAAAAAGGGTGCAAAATATTCACGTTAAAGTTACCGATGATATTCAACATATATTGCCTTTTTATGTTGTCAGTGACAATAATTTTCTTGCTAATTTGGTTGATAATTTGCAACCTATAGACAGTGCCATTGGATCTCCCTTTCATCTTTCTCATTCTTTGACAAATATCCTCCCACCAAAATAATCAATTAGAACTATTTCACTTGGAACAACTAAGGTATTCTAGTACCATAATTCATTGAGACCATTATACAATTGGACCCATTATATAGATTACTAAAGCCTTCTTTTATTTTCTCCTTATTGGTAGGACACAAACCATTCCAATAGAGGCATAGAAATCAATGCCCAATATATTCTAACAAAACATCTTTGAAGTGAAGGGGACCCTTCTCATTACCTTTATCCAAGTCAACTAGGACCATCTAATTGGAAAGATAATGCAAATGTTTTATGTATATGATTTGTTATCACATTTTATGCTTATAATTCTCATTTTACACAGTTCCTTGTAAATTAAATCTCTATATATTTTATGAAAAAGACACCATTAAATGCAATCAATATAGAGAAATGAAATACATCAATTCAAATGTGAGACAAATATCACCGCCATTACCGATTCCCCTAGATACAAAAAAAAAAACATTAATTCAAAGGAAAGAAATGTTGGAAGTAATGGACCCATTCCTCTTGCCCCAAATCTGGATGTACAATTGAGAGAAAATTTAATCTTCTAGTTGGTGCTCAAGAGCATCCCGTGTCTAGAGTTCATGTTGGAAGTAATGAATGTTCTTTCCATTATTTTGATAGCAACATGATGGAAGTTCATAAAAAAATTTGAGAAAAATTGATCGCCTCTCAATTGTCCAAATGTACCATGTTTTCCATTAATATTATCCTGGAATACAAATTTTGAGAGGGTATGAAGCACCTATTTGTAAAAGGTGTATGAATGAGTGAGGTTCCCATCGTTTCTCCCGTTGGAATAACATGGATCTAGGTGACCAAACTCATGTTATAAGAATACTTAACCAAGTTGAAGAGATGTTAATAGCATGAGCTAATCCAATACTACAAGTGACACATACACGTGGTGGGAGATATAAATATAATGGTCACATAATCAACTTAAGACAAGATATTTCCATGATTGCAATAAACCTTTCACGACACGTTGAATATATTTACATCCTCGTTGTCACGAGACGTGGTACACAATCTAAATATTATGAATATTGTTTCAAGAGATAACAAGTTTTCAATGAATTGCTTTACAAAATAAAAATGGATAAATATTACATTGATCTTCAAATTGACATGGATTCACTTGATGCTCTCCCTGAAATACCAACATATGTGTCAAGTAGGCTTAAATTTGTTGATTGTGATATTCAAGAAATAAATAAGAATACCTTTGACATTCAAGAGTTGGCCCTTGATCATTTGCATTTTCATACATCATATTTTTTTGCTCGACTACCCAATAAATGAAGAGAAATGGAAGAAATAAGAACATTCATTAAAAATGGAGATTCCACACCTATTTAACAATTGGACTAGCTAGAGATTGGATTTTATCCAATCAATGAATATAATATAGAAGAGTTAGTGGACATATCTTTCCCCACATTATTCCCCATTGCTGAGGTTGATTGATTGCATCCATGTATTTGTAATATTCAACTCCATGAATTTGGATTACATATACTCAAATACTTCGATCAAAGATTTGGAAGTTATCCATGGTTTCACTATTTATTATTGAACATGATTAAGCATCATCGTATCCAAGAAACTACTGCACTTTGTAAATAATAATATACATGATAACGCACCTACAAGAATTCAAGACTTCTAAAAACAACTCATTGATTTACCTCACAAAAAGTTCACTCAGCATCTCATGTGTTTTGGTTCTTTTATTCAAGGTACAAGGGCACACTCGAAAAAGTGTCATACTTAAATCACAAACATGATTACTAAGTTGGGTTTTCCAACATTGTTTTTTACTCTGAATGAAGTTGAAAAAAAGTGGACTAAATTACACAATTTGTCATGCTCAAAAATGCACATTGTCATCATTTAAATGAACATCATAAAAAAATTGAAAATGTCATCCAATACCCCCATATTTTTTCCATGTTTATGCATCAAAGATTTCATATCTTTGAGGAAAAAGTCATCAAAAAATAATTTCGAGCTAAATACATTTGGTACATGTTTGTGTTTTTGCATTTTTGCTATTTATTTTTTGTTCTCGTTCCTCTTGTTATATTTAACCTATATATATTAATTATACATTATTTGTTTTAGGTATGTGTGGAAACATAGAGGTTTAGTGCACATTAATTGTTTATTGTGGTTGGAAGGTGCTCCAAACATGTACATATTGGATTGGTCAAATGCTTCTAATGTGGATGATGCAAAGGCATTCTTTGATAGATATGTAACATCATGGAATCCACGTGATATTCATCAATGAAACATAATGGTTCCTTGAAGCCTAAATGATGATCGATGCCTGTTAAATAGTGAGAAAATTCTTTCTTCCAATCCTCATGACGATTATGAGCATGTGCTGAATCATGTTGAAAGACATACAAAGTGCAGTGTAGATTCTTATTTGCGAAAAAATGGGTCTATTCTCACGTGTCGATACAATGCTTCATGTGATGTTCACGATGATTCGATATTTTTCATAGATGATAAATGGAAAAAGAAATATGATCTTTCCCTAAATGATGATAGGATAAATGTACATAATGTTGATCTTCTTGTAATGCAGTGTGATAATGTTGATTGTGATTCAGTGGTTTCTCGACATTTTGTCTTGAAATATATTACAAACTATGCTTCAAAAGAACAAAATATCTCAGAAAGTTATCAATATATGTTGACTAGAATTTCAAATGCAATTTGATTAGAATCTCTTGCATTGTGTGCATATAGAAATTTCCTTGCAGAAACCCTTGTTGATCGGGACATTGGAGCACAAGAAACATGCCATATGTTATTAAAGCTAATTCTTGTTGTTTGTAGAAGAATTTTTTTTTCCTTAAATGTTGGTTTAAAGGTCTTCAAGAAAGTATCTAATGATCCCCATCAATTTTCATCTGCAGAAAATTTTGTTCAAATATATCAAAATCAACCTTCTTTTCTTGAACATTTTTCTATGATAGAAACAACAAGATATTTGATATTTTATGCAAAACGTAAGAAAGAACCATGGAAACATAGATATGTTCATTCCATTGTTCAAGATTGGACTTGTTTTTATTCTATTCCCAATCAGGCTTCATATGACTTTGGGACTTTATGTTGGACTGAGTTACTTTTGTACAAACCATTTCATAATATTCCCACTGATATTAGCCTCTCGAGTGAAACATTTATTGAAAATTGGTGGAAATTTCGATATCAAGCATGACATGTTGATTGGGCCCCTTTCTCTTATGATATTTGTTGAAGAAGATGAAGATTCCAATGAACATGAAACAATTGTTGAAGAATATTTTGAAGAGTGGAAGGTTTTGTCTTTCTTGATACCTCCAAATAATGTCACTATTTTTTACCTTCAAAAAACTTGGTCGAAGGTGTTATCACACATCTTTGTAAAGGGGGGTTTTTGTTTCCCTTAGAAAATTACCTATCCAGTTAGATTTCATGACATTTTCACCAGATCCTCGTTAGTAGCCGACACAGATCCAAATGGACAAAGAGCAGGGAGAGGCTGCCACATGTTCCAGGTGCCGATTTGACTCAGGCTTCATCCTCATCCCGACGTGGATAGTTAAATGAAGTCGGGGAAGGTGGTTGAAACATTGCCTCCCCACCATAAATGGAAACCTTGGAAAGGACTCACAAAACTCCCAAGATCGCGTCTGATAGTGAACCACATGGGAAATCTAATAAAAGACTACATGCACAATCTAGTAGAAGATCGCATGCACATTCAGTCTAACATGGAGCTCACTGACTCAAAGATTTGACTGTAGTGGCAAGTTGTTCTGATTATATGTAGGGAGTTTTGTTATTTTGTGATGGTCGATGGTTGAGTTGTGCTCCAGCATTGTAAAGTTTTAATGAGGCACTTTGGTTCTATGGTTATGTAATTTGATCCGAGACTTCTTGTTTAATAAAAGTCAGTTTCTTGTTTCCATGCTTTATTGCCTCTGATACTGAATGTTCATGATTGAAGGATTCACATGTATTTTTATGATTGAGTTGTAATGGATGTTTGATTATAGCACATTTATAGCATTTTCAGTCTCCTGAACTTCGAATCCAAGAAGATATTTTTTTTTTAGTTTTTCTTCTTTAGGATGTTGGAGGACCTGTTGTCGAGAGAAGACATTTTCATTTTATCGTCGATTTCTTTCTCCTTCTCATATTTAATACAACTTACTGACTAAATTTGAATCAAGACCTCATTTGTTGGTGCATGCTGGTCCAATTTTTTGAGTTTAAAATATATTATCCTGAGTTAGTACCCATTCGACCCCCTTTAAATTATTCATTGTGACATACAAACTGATGGGTACTGGGATTACCTCTTCCGCAATCCAGAGGTGACTTTTGGTTCTAACATTTCTTTTACTCTCCATGGGGGATAGAGGCCTCCCTGCGAGGCTCTAAGAACTTCAACTTCAGTCACCTTACTTTTGGGTTGTGGAGTCAGCTATTTAAAACAAAGGGAAAATGATATTTACAATGGAATGAAGGAGCCACTCATGGATCAAACAAAAAATGTTTTAGAAAATGTCCATTAACCGGGCGACCAAAAACTTCATCACCCTCCAAATTCTCCAACTTGTAAGTATTATTTGGAAATATCTCAGAAACTTTGAAGGGCCGAATCCAGAGGGCTTCAAATTTACCGTTCTTCCCTTGTATTGTTTGGGTGCATCCCATTTGAGTACTAAATCTCCCAGATGGAAATACCCTTTACTATTCTTCTGGTCAAAATCTTTCTTGATCTTCTGTTGATGTTCATGCATTTTGTCCATCACCTACTCTCTAGTCTGTTGCACTTCTACCAGCTATTGCATTCTTCTGATCATATCATCAGGCTCTCCTTGGCAGTCTTGAAAGAATTTTTCCACAAGCAGGGCGAGAAGAGAAGGAAAGATGGCCACAACTCCAGACACAAACTGAAAAGGAGAGACACCAAGAGACCTCTTTGTTGTCACTCTATCATCCCACAAAGAAAATTTGAGCTATGAATCCCATGCTTTATTGTTGTCCTCTAGCAATCTTTTGATAATATTTATAAGGCTTTTGTAATAGGATTATGCCAATCCATTATGTTAGCACCAGAAGTCACCTATGGATTGCAACAAAGGTAATCTTGATACCCATCACTTTTATATGTCACAATGAATGAATAAGGGTGTTCGAATGGGCGCAGACCCAAGAGAATATCGCTTGAAATCAGAATCTCAGACTAGGAAAAGCACAAGCAAGTGAGGTCTTGATATAACTCCCATTAGGAAGTTGAGTTTAAAATGAGCAGAGGGAAGACTTGGTGAGAAAATGTAAGAGTCTGCTATGGACATCCGGTGTTCCAACAACCTAAGAAAGGAAATCTTCAAGAACAAGATCCTCTTGGACCCAAAGTTTCAGAGACTAAGATATGCCTAAATGGCACAGTTATAACAACACGATGATCAAACCTACATCACAATGCTACTATAACAATTCGACTCGATTCTGCAATTCCGAGCTACTTAGTGTAAGAGGGAAAATATAACACAAGAAACTAATTAAAACTGGTGAAAATATTGCAGTGATCAAACCTACATCACAACAACATAACTACCCTCGACTGGATCCTCCAATTTTGAGTGTTTTAACACAGTTCTTTATAGATATACGAAAATAAGATGACTTTCATTAAGTAAGAAGTCTCAAATACAAACACATAACTAGAGGAACCAATGCTTCCTCAAAACTTTACAATACATGAGCCTAGCTCAACCATTGACCCTTACAAAATATAAAAATTGAGTATATATACTCAGAACTGCTAATCATTCCTAGGGACACGAAGGAACCACTGCATTCAAAGTTTTGCATCTCCTCCTTCTATTGTTAGGCTGCAATTGTCTTCCTCTATCAGATGCGACATTAAAAAAGTATGGGATTTGCAAGAAAACACATTTAAAAAGTAGTTATGGGCTGTCATCTAGCTGCCACGACCAACATTTCATGATTTCCATTTATGTGATGAAACGTGGTTTCAACCACCATCCCCCACTTTCATTAACTGTCTTCATTGGGATCGGGATGAGCCCTGACATCCATGAATGCTTTAAGCAATGCCCATGACTTTGTCGAATTAATCTGGATGCCTTGAGCTCTGCTATTCTCCTTCTGCAATCAAAACATGCACTTTCGACCCTTGGCACAGCTCTTATCCATCGTTCCACATGACCTCAGGCCATGACCCTGCACTTATCCCCTATAAAATTTTGGGGCTTTGCATTATGGGAGTTTGCACTACCCTTGATTTCAAAAATACCGATGCCCAAAATCACGAAAAATGGCCCATCCAAATCGACGGTCATATCTGCTCTAAAATTGATGGCCAAGATTGCTTCCCCGAACACCCCACGTCACTAGATCTGCGTGAGAGGTGCTAATATTCTTCCTGAACCCACACACCATAGGGCCACCGACTATTATCATGGGCCCAAACTTTGAGCGTGTCGGGAGTTTGCGCTATGCTTGATGCTCGAACCTCCAATATGCAAAATTGTGATTTCACATTATCTGCTACCACGTGCCCCTGTTCTTTAGACGCCGAGAAAAAAATTTCATTGTGGGACCACATACCATCGACAATCCTTAGAAGACTCTTCTTTGGCCCGGATCATGCGCCACACATCTGTTAGCCTATGGCTTACCTTTACTAGTCACTAAGTCTAAATTGTCACCTATATTTGTATTACTTAATATATCCTCAAGTGATGACTAATGATTAAGTTAATATTGCCTAACCTAGTCATCATCCATGATTTTAGGATCTAGAGAAAATCTCTCTATGAGGTGGCATCACCCAATGTACTATAAATATGTACCATTGGTATGAATACATTAGAGTGTTGGCTAGTAAGCCTTTTCCACCATGTTGTTATTCTTGTTTATGTTTTATCAATTGGTATAAGAGCTCTTATGATCTTAAGGGCCTAATAGTTTCACAGTGATAGTTTTCATGGATGGCAAGGATTTCAAACGCAAGACGCTTCTCAAAACAACAAAATGAAGATCCACAATCATTTGGATGCTCAATGTTAGAGATTGAAGATACATGAATCAGAATGAGAATTGTTGGAAGATTGTTCACCACAAATTCATCTTATTACACAAGGGAGACATTTAATCTTACACATAACTTCTGGTATGTTATGTTACTACTATGACCAAGACCAACTCGATATTGCGTTCTTGTGTTCTTTGGAAGCTTATTTCTCACAGAATTAAAATAAAAGGATAAATTTGCTTCACATCTTTTGAATTTGAGCATTTATAGATGTTCTAAAGTCACGCTGAGTACTTTGATCCAATGCCATCATAAATTTCAGAAAAAGGATTCTAGCCCACATCGGATCCAAGTATCTAACATCTATTTGGTTTTTGTTGTATTTTTACAGACCACTATGCCCCATTTGGCTCCCCTCTTTCTCTTAGCGGGTGACCTATGCTTATGTCCTATTAAACCAGTGGAATCATTCCTCTTTTCTGTAACAAATTGGTGAACATATGCCCACTAAAGGCCTCTAGAAATGTTTTACTGACAGTCGAATTTAGGTATTCTCTCATTGGAATTTGCAGTGATAGCCATTGAAACCTAGAGTCAAACGATGGAAGGATGGATCGAAGGTAAATCATTGAAAAATTGTGGATGCAAGAACAAAATTCTGTAGCAATTTCATGGACAGAAATGTTGCAGCGTTGAAGGTATCACTGCTGATGCGAATTCCCAGATTGAATTTGCTAACAGTTGAGCAATTACGCAACGAATTGATCCCACCTGTCAACCCATCTGGTCTGCTCCATCAGGTTTATGGTTAATGAACAATGGGATCACCTTGTCTTTACATGAAAGAAATTCTCTCGAGTCGCCACAATGATATGATTCGATCCAACAAAAAACGATTAAAACCCTGAATTCTGGCACATTTTCTTTAATTTGAAACTGCTCACCTTCAAGCGATTTGAACCTGAATCCTCAGTTGTTGCAATCTAATCCTAACAAAAAAAAAATCTTGATGATCAACCGAGCGAACAGTAGGGTTCCATCAACCAGGGTGCAAAAGAGCCCAGGTGGTTTTGTGCAAAATTGCAAGCCTTTCATTTCATTTAAAATTAGAGATCGGTTATTTCTCATTTTGAATGAAAAATCACTCATGACATCGACGCCATCACTTTAATCCTACACTTGTCTCTGGAGAGAGGTTTGAATTGCATTAATGCATTTAATTTCTGAAAAAGTGCGTGATGGGGTTTATAATCTTTAGTTACTCCGACCTTCAGTGCAATTCCATACTTTTATTTCTTGTCCATATTGTTGGTAATGGATATTGTAATCAATAATAGCGGATGGATGGGTCAACTTCCAAGGACCAAGATGATGATATGTTGCTCAACGATGAGTTCCTCCCAACTGTTGTTTGATATTGGACTTATGTTTTCTGAGCCCAGGGTTGTTCGATGTTCCGTTTTGTTATGAGCTTATTATATTACTAATGTTGTCAACAGTATTGTATGGGAATCCTATCAAAGTTGTCTGGAAATACAATTTGAGTTTTTTTTAGCAAAGAGAAGATGGTGTTGTCACGACAATCCACAAATTACTGAGATCAGATTCGCTCCAATTCGCTCCAATGACAGTCAGCAAAATCAAGATCGCGCAACAGAAGTGAGAAGAGCCGCTTGTTGTTCAACAATCCGCTCAAAATGTGCAATTGATATGTGGATTTCTCTTCTACGTGGATCTCTCTTATACATGGTTCTCACTATTCTGGGACAATACGCCTGGATTGATCACAGATCAAATATTGAATTTCAGTAGCCACGGTGGTGACTTCAACAACATTATCTTGCTCGTATCGTAGCAAAATGGTGGAAAATACTACTCAAAGTTTTGAGCACTCGGTTCAACCAATTATTTAACCTAGATCAATCATCAACAACACACTTCCTCCATCTCTCACGTGCCATAGATCTGCACTCATGCATTATGCTCTCTCAACATGTGGCATTCGGGGTGAAACATACAACACGTAGGAGGAGCATAATTTTTGGTGTGATATTTAACTAGCACAGCTACATAATTGTGGCTGATCAACGTGGAAAGGTTGATAAGATGAAAAGAATCCTTAAAATAATATATTAAATTTTATTATTGATTAACAAATAAATGGTTGGGCTTTATTTATTTGTTGTTAATATTTTAATTTATGTTAATCTCCTAGGTGGCAATCAGTTAGCTATCAAAGTAATTTTTAAATATGATTAGGTAAATGTAAAAAAGTAAGTTAATGGATGTCTTTATAATAGCTAGGAAGTTAATGATTGAAATCACAGCCATTTATTTTGTGTGACTACTAAGAATATTCCAGCCATATTTAATCATGTCCATAAAAAACTTATTAAGCACTAAACCCCTATTAAATCTGTCCATTGTCAATAGGTATACGCCTTTCGACGTAATTAAAGTTGAGCGTATGCACAACACTAAACATTAATGTGGAATTATTAAGGATACGATCTTTAATATCCTCAATGGTATGCCCAACAAAAACTTGGCCATGACCTTTTAGTAGGGAGGAAGGTATGGATTCTTAAAACAAATAAAAAGATAGGATGAATTCTCTTCAAAACATCAAATATTAGTCTTTACATTCATAAATCATGCCATGCATAAGACAAAATTGTGTAGAAATGTTTATAAAGTCATTTTAAAAATGGCATGGCTTTTTATATGGATTTAAATGTTTAAAGTTTTTTAAATATGGAGTATAAAGTATTATGATAAAAATCTTACTTTATAGCTATGTAACTTTATGAAAGTAGAGTGAAATGACTTTATGAAAGTGGAGTGATAAGAAGATTTATGCGATAAATGTGATAAAGGGGAGTTAAAGAGAACTAAAGACTTTTTCATTGGGAGGTAAGTAAACATAAGATTTTTGCACATTAGTAAATGAGAGTGAGCATTAGTGAGAGATGTCTACTATATTTTTTAAGACTTGGAAGTGAGTGATGAATTGAGTTTTATATGGGAGGTTGTAAGACACTCATTTCTTGAGAAGAAATCTATTGTTTTCTTAAGCTTTTGAGAGCATAAGTGAAATCTTATGAATTGAAAGCCTTGTCAAAGCATTGCGAAGGAGAAAATACATTGTAGCTTTCCCATTGTACTTGGTCTCATAAGAGAGATACTCATAATAAAATTGTTTCATTTTTTCTCTTGTGTCCAAGATTCACCCGAAATTGAATAAGGGGATCTTAGGTACATCTTGCATAGTATGTTTGTGGTGAAATTTTCATTGAGGCCTATATTGTTTACTGTCTATCTTTGACATAAAAAAACTTACAATTTTAGCATTTAACGCAACACACACAAGCTCAAGTACAATGTTACTCATGCACATGTATTCAAGCAAAAGTAACGCAAATCAAGCATCTACAAAGAATATTAAAGCAATGAACAAGTCAAGCTCATAATCAAAGGAGAACTTGACTCAAAAGCATCGACAACACATTCAAATTTGAAGAGTAATTCAACTTTAGAATCAAGATTTATTGTAACTTGCAAATTGTCCTTTTGTTAGTTTACTTGTCTTTTTGAAATGAAGTTGAGTTGAATTGAATTTGTCATAAGGTGCATTTTCGGCTGAGCCTGACACCCTAGAGTCATTTTGAGTCTAAATTTTGATAGGGTTGAGTGTTGAAACTCAAATCATTGTAAACATCAAGTTTTTGGGATGCATTTTTTATGGTAACCGACATCCTCAACTTCCTGGAAGAAAGTATAAGCAAGTTCAAGCAAACAAAATCAAGTGAGTGTGAAGTTCAAGTGAGAAATTCAAGTGAGTGAGTTGCAGATAATCCTGCTTCTGTCAAGTCAAATTGTAATAAGGATCTATCTGAATAAGGAGACCTCCTTTAGTGTTTTAAAATGGCTCGAAGTCACGAATTATTAGAGTTACTGAACACTTTAATAAACACCACTAAAGACAACACAATGATATTGAACAAAGAAACTCTTCAATCAGTGTTAACTTGTTTTCAAGTGACGGAAGATAAAGTCAGACTTCTTCAATCTCAATCCCAACTATTGAATGATGAGTTGACTGATCTCAAAAATCAACAGCCAATGAAGTTTTCTGAACTAGTTTTTGTTCAGCACAATCTTCTCTATGATGATAATAATGATGATGCTTTTGATCAATAGTCAGTGAAGGAAAAATTCATCAAGACAACTCTAGATGCAAACAAAGATGAAGCTATTCATGAACCTACTTTTCAAGAATTTTCTTTTGAGTTTAGTGAAGAAAACTTTTCAATGTTGCAACAACATGCAATAAATCCACTTCCATGGATTTTAAAGAAACAGGTTCAGAATATACTTTCCAAGCCAATCATCAGACCTTGGAAAGAAATCATTTACAACAAGAATAGAACAGGAATTGGATATGACAAGGAAGTTAACTTTCATATTCCCAATTATTGCAAACCAATCAAGTTCCAAAGTGTTGGATTCCTTCAAGAATATTCACTTTCACCTGTTCAAGTTCAACATAAGAATGATAAGTGCCAACATTTTAATCGAGTTGGTCACAAGGAGAATAAGTGTTTTGATATCCATCCTTGCCAGCATTGTGGCAAGCATAACCATTCTTTAGAAAGATGTTCAACATTGAAGAAACCTGCAAGATTGAAAATTCACTATGAGTGGATTGATCCTTGGCAATGGTCATCAACAACCAAGCAATTATATAAGTCTTATCAAAGAATTCATTCTCGAGTAAAGACCAATCTTGTAGTACATAAAAATTTTGTACCTCACATAAGTGGTCCCCTTATGGCATAGCTTTCGAGCATGGCCCTCACGGGATGAGATAACATGTGGTTTTTTCTGCATGCCCACTTTGTGTTGTACTCAAATGGAACAAGGATGGTACTCTTTTGAGCCTAGAAGGGGGGAGTACAATGATGTAACTCTCATGCACCTTAAGGGGGGGAGTTCAAAATTCCAGTGAAGATGATTCATGAAACCACTTGTGATATCTCCTTTTAGCTGACAAAGGGGGGAATTGATGACGGAATTGAAGATGGTTGTCAGACAAAAAGTTTCGACAACAACAAACATCAAGTATGCCAGATGGGAATGAAATTTTCCAAATGGGCAACTGCAGTCTGTAGATGACAGACTTTAGCAGAATTATGGTTCAATAAGTTTAAGTTGAATCATACATAATTGGGATGTTGATTTTGATTTTGAGAGCAATGATGTGGATGTTTGGTTCACATAGATGGTCATTTGACCTAGCAGAGGACAAGGGGATCCTTCTACATTGCAACTTGCCATTTTATTGAGTTGTCAGGCAATTTTCAGGGATGTCTCAGACTAGAAGCTGATTCAGTTCTCTTGGTTCACTCTCATAAGATTGGAGTTTACATTAAGTAAACAATTTGGATGCATCCTGGCTCACATGATTACATAGTGATATTTTCTAGAGATGGTAGAATTTGGCAGGATTATGGTTCAATGACTTGCAATTGAATCACACACATTATACATTGGGATGTTGTTGGACACCTAAAAGTGTCACAATTGGTTAGTGTTTATCCAAAAACCATCAGATACATGGTATCAATTGGTTAGTGGTCATCCCAAACCATATATTCAGAGAGCACTTTTAGTGATACACTGATAGTTGAGTGGTGATACTACATGTTCACCAATTAGCAGAAGACATTAGATTCTTCTATCTCAAATACTTGGAAAAATGATCGAATTAGCAAGTAATCAGGAAATGATCAGATATTGTAGTTGTTCACATCCATATCTCAGCTCTCTTCCAGGTCATTTCAGATGAACCATTCAACATCCATATTGGCATTTTTTTAGGCAATTCTTCATTGAGGTTCAACTCAAGAGTTTCAGTATGAAGACTTGGAATTGATACCAGTTTATTCTTAATTGTTGGTATTATTGATCGAACTTGTGATTGAAGGGGGGATTGTTAGCCTATGGCTTACCTTTACCAATCACTAAGTATAAATTGTCACCTATATTTGTATTATTGACCTAGGATATTAGTAATATATCCTCAAGTGATGACTAATGATTTAGTTAAGATTGCCTAGCCTAGTCATCATGCATGATTTTAGGATCTAGAGAAAATATCTTTATGAGGTGGCATCACCCTTTGTACTATAAATATGTACCATTGGTATGAATACATTAGAGTGTTGGCTAGTGAGCCTTTTCCTCCATGTTGTTATTCTTATTTATGTTTTATCAGCATCCCCTAGAATGAACGACTCCCATGCATCATGGGTTTCAAGACTTCAACATATCGAAAATTGACACTTCATGACATCGGCTATCATAACTTCGACACTCGGGGCTTCACACCTTGCTCCATGATGAAACCCCCGAAATGAGAAATTGCGATTTTGCATTATCTGTTCCCACGTGCTCTCCTAGTTGGACAACTCAGATCATTTCGTGACTTTGCATTTTGCGAGTCTTCAAGACTCTACCTTCTTACTTTCCTGACTCACGAAATCATGAAAAGTTGATCCAACATTCCATATTTTCCTTTGATCAATAGCTGTGATATTTTCATGATTTCACATTTCAAGAGTCTTTGATGTGATCACCTCTCGACCTATCAATTCGGAAAATCGTGACTATGTTGATCGTGTTCCACATGTCCCTCTGAAATGAACGACCCAAATCTAATGATTTCGGGCCTTGGTCTGATGCTAAACTTTGCGCAACTCTATAATCTTGATTTCTCGATGACCGATGATCTAATTTATCTGATGGATTCGATGACTGAGACTGAGCCTGTGCTTGATGGCTTTTCTTCGAATAGGTATGTGCATGCCTTTGCATAGTGACGCCCAGACTTTGGATAAAAATGCATATGGTGGGTTTTTTAAACCCCTTTTCTCCCATTTGGTCACCCAATGACCAACTTCAAAGGAAAAACATCCCATTGCAAGAATAAGTGTTGACATTGGGCTCAATGGGGGATAGATTCCTCTCTGCGAGGCTCTAAGATCTCCTTTTGTAGTTCCATTCACCTTATGTTGGGATATGGAGTCAAGCTCAAAACACACTGTTGAAAATACATGCCAAAAGTAAAAACAAAAATAAACACACATGCTCAAAGGAGATTATTTATGTACAGTCCTAAACTAATAAAATTTTACATAGTGCTAGGTGAAATCAAACTTCCACCATAGCCATTCAAGTAACTTCCTAACTAGAATCTCCTTCACTCTGTCGATGATTGATAACAGGTAATGCAACTGTGACAGCAGAATGGTTACATTCTTCATCTTTCCTCCTAATCTTGAGGTCAGGACAAAGCTGGGTGGCTTCAAAACATGAAGGAAATAAAACTCCATGTATTCCTTCACAGGCTCATAGGCCAAGTGACAAACTCCAGAAAATTGGTAACAGATAGCCTTCTCTGCTACACAACTGCTCACACATTGTTGAATCTCTCTGGTAGGCATGAGAGGGTGAACAGTCGATACAGGTTGACTGATATTAGGCGATGGTTGCTAATTAAAAGGTTCTGAACAAGAGATAAAATGCTCCTTCTGTTGCTCCTATGGTTCATTTGGTTCTTCTGCTTGGCTCTCCCAAGGGTCAGATTCATAATCATAATAAACAAGACCTATGGGAAAACTCTGCTCTTCATCTTGCTTCTTTGTGTCTTCGACAGGTCCAAGAGGGATGATTTCCTCAAGATAATCTTGCTTAATGAACAGAGGATAAGGCCCAACAATTTGTTCTTGTAAATCCTGCACATCCAACTCATAACATGATTTATAGTTGTCATATATAGGTTGTTCACTTCTCTGGTCAGTGAAATGTGATGTGGGGCTCTGCTGCTCTTCATTTGAATAATCCTAAAATATAGGGACAATAGGCCAAAGTGGAACGATCTCCCTATCCTTCCTTTCAGTCCCAAATGTGAACACCTCATGGGAAATATCGTGAAGAAAAAGAGAAGAATCCTCCTCCACAATGGCTCATTCCTTTAAAACCGATACAATAGGCTTATGAGGGGAAGAAACTAATGTCTCTACCACCATGGAATCTTGAATACTACCCTCATCAGTAGGGCCTCCAAGAACAACAACTTCAAGAACTAGAAAATCCTTTGTATTTTCTTCAAAAAGGCAACAGTCATGATCTTCCTTCAACTCTTCTACCTCTCCAGAGAGATATTCTACCAACTGTATCAACTCACCCAGAGCATCCTCCTCTTCATGGTCCTCATCCTCACATCTTTCATAAGACACATTCACATCTTGATCATGGCCTTCATGTTTCTCACAACAATTATGATAGATTAACTCAGAGGAATAATGCCTTTGACAGTGCCTACTGAAGGCTACATGAAACTCTCTCAGGGAGGAGATGCTAGCAGGGGGTAAAGATTGATACCATTCATGAGCATCCCCTACTAATGAGAACATGAAATTTTTTAATAATACATCCTCGTGATGTATATCCCATTCATGCATGAGTTCATGAAACTCACGAAGATGCTGAGAAGGGTTGTCCTCTACATGCCCTCTAAATATGGGAAAATAATAACCCCATTCATCCACAGTAGGGACAACATTAGGAAAACTAGGAACAACAGAAAAATTAAAAGGAGCAAACCTCCGAGCCACAATTTTGTCCATTTTGAACCAGTGGAGTCGTCGATCGATCCTTTAATCATGGAGTCGCCAGGTGAATGATGCAAAGCTTTGAATGTGTCTGGTCTTTTTTCAACATCAAAGGCTAGATCCTAATGTTGTCATTCCCCTAGAGAACTTCTCAAGCTGAGAAAATAAATGTTGAAAACCTTCTCGAGAAAGCTCCTTTGGGTCATCTTTTAGGTGTGCTAAAAGTAGCCACAACTGAAACAGTGAAGTGGAAATAGTGGAGTCACCACATTGGAGTCGTCGGGTGAATAGTAGCAATATCTGAAGTACTAAGTTTTGATGCACCTTCATAACTAGTAAACGTTGTCATTCTACCCAAGGAAAATATTCAATTTCATCCTCGGCAATGATGCCATAAATGTTAGCACCAGAAGTCACCTCTGGATTGTAGAAAAGGTAAGCCTGATACCCATCAGTTTTATATGTCACAATGAATGAATAAAGGTGGTTGAATGGGCGCAAACCCAAGAGAATATATCTTTAACTCAGAATCCTATACAAAGCAAAGCACAAACAAGTGAGGTCTTGATCTAACTCCAGTCAGGAGGTTGAGTTTAAAATGAGCAGGGGGAAGACTTGGTGAAAAAATCTAAGAGTTTGTTATGAACATCTGGTCTTCCAGTAGCCTAAGGAAGAAAAGCTTCAAGAACAATATCCTCTTGGACCCAAAGTTTCAGACACTAAGATATGTCTAAATGACATAGTTACAACATCACGATGATCAAACCTACATCACAATGCTACTGTAACAACTGGATTGGATCCTCCAATTCTGAGCTACTTAGTGTAAGAGGGAAAATATAACACAGGAAACTAATTAAAACTGGTGAAAATATTGCAGTGATCAAACCTACATCACAACAACATAACTACCCTTGATTGGATCCTCCAATTCTCATTGTTTTAACATATATTTTTACAGATATATGAAAATAAGTTGACTTTCATTAAACAAGAAGTCTCAAATACATACGCATAACTAGAGGAACCAGTGCTTCCTCAAAACGTTACAATACGGAAGCCTATCTCAACCATTGACCCTTACAAAATATACAAACTGAGTATATATACTCAGAACTACTAACACCCCCCAGGGACACAAACAAACCACTGCATTCAAAGCTTTGTGTCTCCTCCTTCTGTTTCGAGGCTACACTTGTCTTCCTCTATCAGATGAGAAATTAAAACAGTATGGGATTTGCAGGAAAACCCATTTACAGAGGAGTTTTAGGCTGTCCGCTAGCCACCATGGCCATCCTTTCATGCTTTCCATTTATGTGATGAAAAGAGGTTTCAACCACCATCCCCCACTTTCATTAATTGTCTTCATTGGGATTAGGATGAGCCCTGACATCCATGAATTCTCTAGGCGGTGCCCATGACTTTGTCGAATTAATCTCGATGCCTCGAGCCCTGTTGTTCTCCTTCTGCAATCAAAACAGACATTTTTGGCCCTTGGAACAAATCTTATCCATCATTCCACATGACCTCAGGCCATGACCCTGTGCTTATCCCCTATAAAATTTTGGGGCTTCGCATTACGGGAGTTTTCACTCTGCTTGATTTCAAAAATCTCAGTGCCCAAAATCGTGAAAACAACCCATCCAGATCGACAGTCATATATTCTCTAAAATTCACGGCCAATATTGCTTCCCCGAAGACCCCATGTCACCATCTCTATGCGACAAGTGCTAATATTCTTCCTGGATCCACAAAAAATAGGGTCGCGGGCTATGATCATGGGCCCAAACTTGAGCACTTCGTGATTTCATGTGTCGGGAGTTTGCGTCGTGCTCCATGATCGAACCTCCGATATGAGAAATCATGATTTCGCATTATCTACTTCCACGTGCCCCTCTGCTTTACACAACCCAGATCAAATTTTCATTGTGGGACCACATACCATCGACACTCCTGGGAAGACTCTTCTTTGCCCCAGTTCTTGTGCCACGCATCCTCTGGAATGGACGGATCCCATGCATCCCGGGGTTTCAGGGCTTTGAGATATCGACAATCGACACTTTGGGACATCGACCATGAGGACTTCAGCACTCAAGGCTTCGTGCATTTCTCCATGCTGAAAAACCCAAAATGTGAAATCACGATTTCATATTATTTGCTGCCACATGCTCCCCTAGTTGGATGACTCAGATAATTTCGTGACATTGCATTTCGCGAGTCTTCAAGACTCTACCTTCTTACTTTCCTGACTCACGAAGTCACGAAAAGTTTATCTACTGGTCCAAATGTTTCCTTTTATAAACAACTGTGATCTTTTCGTGATTTCGTTTTTCGAGAGTCTCTGATGTGATCAAATCTCGACCTCCTGATTCACAAAATCTTGACTATGTTGATCCTGTGCCACATGTCCCTATGAAATGAACAACCCAAATCTCATAATTACGGGCATTGGTATGATGCTAAATTTTGTGCAACTCTATAATCCTGATCGCCCAATGGCCACCGGTCTAATTTATCTGATGGATCTGACGATTGAGACTGAGCCTGTGCTTAATGGATTTTTGTTGACCAGGCATGTGCGCACCTTTGAATAAGTGTGCCCCAACTTTGGATAAAAATGCATATGGTGGGTTTTTTAAACCCCTTTTCTTGCATTTGGTCACCCAATGACCAACTTTAAAGGAGAAAGACCCCCTTGCAAGAATAAGTGCTAACACATTCCCTTGGGGGTAATAAGGGGTTGAGTGAATCAATTCAATCCTGAACTGCTCACAAAAATTGATCAACTGTTCATATTTGAAAGATGCAACATTATCAGTGATGATTCTTGTTCAGACAACCAAACCTTGCCATGATATCATCCAGAAAACCAATGATTACTTTGTGAGAAGCACTCCTTGTGGGGATAACTTCTATCCATTTGGTGAAGAAGTTTGTTGCATTTAATATCCACCTGTGCAAACCACTTGAAGTAGGATGAATCTCCCCAATAAATTATAGGCCCGACTACTGAAAGGGTCCTGAAGATACCACATTATTCAAAGGTAAAGACTTGAGATGTTGTTTTCCTGAGAATTTCTGGCACTTAATGCAAGCCCTGATTTTAGCAAAAACATCAGTGAATAGGCTAGGCCAGAAATAGCCATCTTTGAGAATCTTGTAGACTATGGTTCTCCAGAAGTGATTCCCCCCACACAAACTGTCATGAAAATCAGACATGATCTTTTGGGCTTCATGTGGGTATAAACATGTCAAGAACACTCCTAGAGGATCTTTCCAATATAAAACTTTATCAATATGGCAATACTTAATTGATTTGAGATTTAAATCTCTTACCTTTCTTTTTTCCAAGCCATCCAGAGGCTACAACTTCTGTAGAAAGAAAATGATGTCCCTGTACCAAGCACATTCTGCTAATGGAGGGTTGACTTGAGAACTTGTATCAGACAACTCGGCCTGCTTATTTTCTAAGAAAGTGTTGATAAAATTCACCCCCAAGGCTTTGCAATTATATTCAACCAGCATCCTGGCTAAACCTTGAACCTTAACCAATTTGGTGGGCCTTATCTCTAGGTCAAATTCAAGAATTTTAGCTTGCTCCTTCTCCCGTCTATGTCGGGATGAATGAGAATCTCCTTCACATAAGCTGAAGGGACATATGCAATGACCTTTGAATGCAAAACATAGACCCTGAAGGATTTGAGGGCTTTAACCAGAGCATAGGCCTTCTTTTCCATGATGTCATATTTCAGCTTTACATCTCTCAATGCCCTACTAAAAAAGGAAATGGGTTGTTCAAACCCTTCACCATTATTTTGCAACAAAACTGTTGCCACTATGTCAAATGAAGCAAAGGAGAAAATCATAAAATATTTGGAGTAATTAGGACTGATGAGCACAGGTGCTTTGGTCACGACCTTCCTTATTTGATCGAAGGAAATATGAGATTCAACAATCCATTTTATTTTGCTTCCCTTCCTCAACATGACTGTAATATCCTTCACCAGTTCAACAAAACTAGAGACAAACCTTCTCAGAAAATTGATCTTCCCCAAGAAATACTGAACTTCTTTCTTGGATCTAAGAAGTGCTATGGTTTGGATTGCTTCCACCCTGCTGGGATCAATTTTTAATCCCTCAGCTGATACCATGTGCCCTAGTAATTTTCCCTCCTTCATAGAAAATAATGACTTATTGGGATTCAGGGAGAGACCAAATTTTCTGCATTTTTGGAAGACCTTTCTCAGATGATGACAATGTTCTTTATGAGTCCTAGGGAAAACTACAATGTCATCCAGATAAATGAATACAAATTTATCCCTTTCCCCAATAAAGGCGATGTCCATAGCTCACTGGAAATTTGCTCTTGCATTCATCAATCCAAAGGGCATTTGGCATACATGAGTGTACCCCATGGAGTGGTGAATGTTGTCTTCTCTTTGTCCTCAAGTAAGACATAAATATGATTGTAGCTAGAAAATCCATCAATCATGTAAATCTTGGATGCACATGTCACCCTCTGGAATATGTGCTCCATTTTCGGTAATGGGTAATTATCTTTCTTGGAGCTTATTTTTAGTTTCCTGAAATCGACACAAAGTTTGATTTCTCCATTCTTCTTTCTCACCGGGACCAAGTTGGCCACCCATTCGGAATAGCTCAAAGGAATGATAATATGGGCATCCAAAAGATTCTTTACCTCTTTCTCCATGATACGCAGTAGCATGGGGTTCATCTATCTTAGTTGTTGCATAAATGGTTTGGCCTCTTTCTTTAGTGGGATCTTGCACTCAATGATGCTTGTGTTGTATGTTTTGAGATCCTCGTAAGTCCAAGAAAACACATCAGAAAATTCTTTTAATAGCTTAGCATATTCAACCCCATGTTCCCTTGACAGACTACTCAACAAGTTGACAAATTTTGGATCTTCCTCTATACCAATGTTTCATTCTATCACCTCGTCATCATCAATCGATCCTTTAACTTTCATTGTGTAATGAACCTCAAATTTTTCATAGAAAAAAAGATATTTTTTTTCTTATGGATATTAATCTCTAATTCCTTAACCAACTTGTAATTGAAAGAAAGTATCCCTTTATATCCATTGTTAAATTCTAATAAGTTTTCTTAAGTTTTGATTGTCAATGATGGAATTACTACCCAGAGTTTCACATATTGAACAAAGTTCCTAAGTGGGAAAACTACACATTCTAACATTTCCTTTTTGTTCTGAAGTTATTCTAACATTCATATATATATATATATATATATATATATATATGTATATGTATATACATTTTACTCTGGTTAAGACAATAATAGGTTTAGGACTTATGGTCCTAATCTCTCCTCTAATAACATACATCTATACTTGCGCATAAAGTTAAACTCAAATGACTATACGATAAAACTCATGTACCATACATAACGTATTGGGGTCAAGGTTATACACCTTGGCGAAGTGTTGATGGTTAACATAATATTTTTGACATTTTGTTTCAAGGCCAAGGTCATCGAAATGCATTCATGGTAATCTAATGTTTGGTAAAGATCTTCCAGTCACAAATTAGCATAAAGGTTTTATGGTTAATAAAACCCTATGTTAACAATTTGATTAACTCTACCTAATAGAACGATGTCTAAATTAAATGATGTACTAACTAGTCTGATAGTAATTAGAGTTAACAATTTCCATTTAGTTTATCTATGAGGGAAACTTCCCTTTACTTCATATCCCATTTAATCTGAAAGGGAAGGATTGTCAAATGAGAGTTAAGCCTCTGAACCAGTTATTAATGGAGGCCTTGTATATGTGAATAACGAGGGATATAACCTAACCCTTTGTCCAATATGGAAACGCCAACTATGATCCATCACATGGCCAGACACTCCCTTTGTACCATCAACATTCACTCTGCGTGGTATGAGTTCTTTAGGGTTATAGTAGTTTACTTTTTTCATTTGCAAAATTTGCTTTTCATTTTAGTTTCTCGACAACGGGGAGTGGTGGCTTGAAGAACTTCCCTGGATTGTTCTCACTACTGGTAAGTGGCTTCACTGTCATTTTCCTTTATTTTTAATCTTCCTGCAAGGACTCAACATTCTCCTCTTTTTGTTTCCATTTCCAACGAATTTGCACAGGTATAGTTTTTTTTTGGTATGTAGTTTATTCTTAGGGATAATCATCCCCTACATTTCTTAATTTTTTCTGCACCATTATTTGGTGTTGAGTTTATGCGAGACTTCACAAGCACTCTATCCCAAAAGTCAAATGGATAGGGTATGAACCACGCCATAAGCTGTGTAAATTTTTTATCCTAGTTAAGGCAATTCCATTCGGTAGGTTTTTAATAATGTTTCAGTCTTGTTTGGGAATTTCGTATTGAATTTTACTTGCAGTTCCCCATTTCCCAACTACTATATGACTCTTACAACTGTAAATTTCCCTCAACAAGATTTATGTAATTACATTCAGCATAGTCATATATAAATGGATGTTTGGGACTTTTGTGCATCGAATAAATTCGTTATAGGGGTATGTTCTGTAACATGCATTGCTTTGGAATCTATATTTAATTTTGGGTCATCCTTTTTGTTTCAATTCTTTAATGTATGTGTGTGTGTGTGTCAAAGGCCATTCAAGCCTGGTAAACTCGACAAAGATGTTGCCTCTATGTTTCTTTTCTTTAATTAAACCTCCTTTCAGTCGGTGCTAGCTAGATTTTGATGATATTATTGACCTGCAACTTTTAACTCAATGTTTTTATTTTGAATAATGTATCTGGCCTTCTCTCGCTACACGAACCCATGTAGTTTGGACTTTATTGTTAATGTCATTTGTTTATTTCTTTTCCTGAATAGTTTTCAATTTATTGATTTGGTAAATAATGCTAATGATGGGACCCTGTGATTGTGAGGGTACCCATTAGGAAGTCTTGGGCCCCTCTCCCCCTTTGATCTGGGACGTTTTCTCAACCCAACACAACTAGGAATGGATACCAGATTCCCATTCACAAGTTAAGTGCGACTCTGTAACCCTTCTTGTCACTAATCATTTTTATTTTATGTTATACTTGTCTTATCTCTGTTGAATAATACTAATGGTGTTTGAAAATATCGTATAGGGATTTTGGCCATGATAAAGTTGTGGATGCTAACCCTCGTCACACGCATAAGAGGTATTTATGTTCCATATCGCCCCTCTCAAGGAGTTCCCTAGGAAGCTAAGGATTGATAAGATTATAACTTAATATGTTATCACCGTGGTGAAGATTTTTTTATTTAATGGGATTTGATCCTTTAACTCTATAACTTACTTTTACGGCAGAGGATAAAGATCGAACCCTTAATAATGTATATCTGAAAAATGACATATATATTGAACATGACTATATCATTATTCGAAAATAAATGATTTATTTAGATGGGAATACAAATTGATCCTTTTGAATAATAGAATTTTTCTTCAAACATTTCTAGAATGAATATCATTGTGAACAATAATTCTATTTTGACCCCTTCCAATTTATTTTGAATCTTGTAGAGAAATTTGGTTGATCCCCTACTTATTCCCATGGCTTTACTTTCGAATTTTATTACGGTATATGTTAGGAATATAAAATGGAAAGGTTCTGGATGTATATCCTTTAGTTCTTTTGTTTACTACTGTAACGTTTTATTCCATAATTGTAAAATGACAGTCTGAACCGTTCATTTTCCTTTCCAAAGTGTATTTTAAGATTACCTAAACTATTTGTTTTACTTCGGAGTATCGTTATCATGACTATCTAAAACTATTTTTTTTCCTTGTCATTACAAATAATTGATTGAATCTATGCAAAAGATAATTAAAAGGGTCGAGGCTATCAATGTAGTCAGATTTGTATATGTAAATTATAGATATGTCTCTGTAAATTATATCCATAGTGATTCCTTTATATATGAGACCATTCTTTTGGGTATTTTATTTGCACAGTTGGTTCTACATAACTATTAGAACAATTTACATATTACTATATAATATGTGTGCA
>ML779123.1:773031-818389 GCA_009831015.1 Picea engelmannii | reverse complement strand
TTGCAGTCAGCATTGGGCACTCGGTTGAACTTAAGCACAACTTATCATCCTGAAACAGATGGGAAAACTGAGAGAGTAAATCAAGTCATGGAAGACATGCTCAGGATGTATGTCATGGATAATCAAACCTAGTGGGAGAAGTACCTACCTTTGGTAGAGTTTTCCTATAATAACAGTTTTTATAGCTCCATCGAAATGCCACCCTACGAAGCTCTGTATGGAAGGCCATGCAGAACACCATTGAGTTGGGATAGACTAGAAGACCGAGTAACAGTTGGGACAAAATTGATTCAAGAGATGGAGGAACAGGTGATTCAGATTAGGAAGAGACTAAAGGAAGCACAAGATAGGCAGAAAAGTTATGCAGATGCACATAGGACCGACCGAAGTTATGAAGTGGGAGACTAGGTTTTCATTCGTATCAGGCCTAATAAGAGTACCATATGGTTCAGGAAGGGGACAAATTTGTCACCTTGATTTATAGGACCATTCAGAATCCAAGAGAAAATTGGACCCGTTGCCTATCGTCTTGTACTGCCACCCCACTTGCATAAAACTCATAATGTTTTTCATGTATCTGTTTTACATCATTATGTTGCTGATGAATCCCATAAACTAAATTGGAAGGAATTGTAGGTATCAGGCTTGGGAATCCTCATGGTAGAACCGTTATGCATATTGGACCATAGAGTCAGACACCTCAGGAACCGTCTGGTAGACCAAGTTAAGGTCCAATGGGATAAGTATAGTCCAAGATCTGCTACTTGCGAAGACGCCGAGACACTACGATGAGACTATCCCTCACTTTTTTGACCACCTTGAGAATATGTTCTTGAAGGTTGGGTGTATGTAACACCACCTTTTGACTTAGACAACCCGGATTACCTGAGGCCTACTTATATTATTTTCTATTCACAGTGGAACTGTTAAATGATACACTTAAACTTGAAAATGTATGAACTTTTATGAATGTTTAAATGTTATTGATGATGTTGTATATAATGCGAACTGCTATGTGAATGTAAGTTTTATGAATGTTTAAATGTTATTGATGATGATGTATATGATGCGACATATTGTGAGAATGTGAATTTTATGAATGTTTAAATGCTATTAGAATGATGTTGGATATGATGCAATCTATTTTGGTAAATGATAATCTTATGAATGGGTGTCGAAATTGTATAATGGGATATTATGGGATCTATTTCTAACTTGAAAACGTTGATGTTAAGTTGTTGGTACATGGATACCGAATTGAAATGATGATTGTATGCAATTACATGATCATAATACATAGAAATGTATGAGTTTGTGTTACAGACTAATATGCAGGTTATGGGCTATGAAATAGCCAGTGAATAATGATGATGAAAGTGGATATCATGACCACTAGCCGAGAAACATTATGGTATGAATATTTGTATGTGACATTATATTGGTTTGGATGCATTTCTATGATATGTGGACCAATGTAGGATTTCATGTGACGAGACTGCCCAAAACCGAATAAACGATGACAAAACCCTCAGCAACACGGTGCCACTGTATATTCCATTGTAGGGTGTGGACCCTAGTTATGATTAGGAGGGGTGGAGGCATTTCCCATCATGTATCCTCCAAAACCTAAAGTCATGGGAGAATGGTGTTAGTTCACGCTCCCCAAGACATGTGATGATGACTGTCAGTTGTCTGCTGGGGAAGCTTGGTCGAGATAGTGACACTTCCGCTTATGGGTTCTATTTGGAGTTAGGTCAATATAGTTGACGCTCCAAGATAGTCCAACAGAGGAAGGATAGGAATGGAGAAAGAAGTAAGTTAGGGAGGAAGGATGAGTAGAAATAGTTGAGAGAGTATGGAGATTTGTCTGATGGTGGAATTCAATGTTTTCCCTTCTAAAAAGAAAATGTGTATATATGAATATTCATAATTACGTAACTAAACCACAATTGTCTAAATAAAATTGTTGAACTTGATAGTTGTAATTAAAGTATTTCACAAACATTTGATTGGTTATTGTGTTTTATAAAAGACTAGTCTTGTTGATTGGATTGAATGCATACAAAAATTACTAAAGGGTGATAGTTATTGATTATTAGTGCATGCACGAGACTTGTATGTACTAGCTACACATGCATTTCTTGTACATCTACACTAGTATGTATGAGTTTTCTTGGCTTAGTTACTAATAGTGTCGGTGAATTGTCATGAATGTGTGAACCATATTTATTTTCCTTGTATCATGAGATACCTTAACTTCGGGACGAAGTTTCCCGAAGGGTGGGTGTATGTAACAACCCTAATTAAATAGTTCATAGGGATTTTTAATTATAATTAATTTGATAATCTGACTGTCCTAATATGTTAGTTAAACAATAATTATTTCTTAATAATATTAACTAATTAATTATTATTAATTACTTGTTCATATCTGTCAATGCTTAATTAATTATTAATTGACTCATTAATTATTTGAGTAAAGAATTAAAAAGGGTTAATAATTTAATTTATTAAAGACTTATGTATACAAGGGGGGGGGGAAGAAACATTTAATAAGGGGATAAGACATTAAATATAGGGATAATATATTAATGGAGGGGATAAGATAATAAATAAAGGGATAAGGAAATTAATGAAGGGGAGGAGAGTCGGTGAAGGGGGAATATGATGGGGAAGAGTCTTATGGGTAGGGCATTCTTTTGGGGGGGAGGCATGAAGCATTTTGGGAGGAGGATATATTTCTGTGGGAGATTTTCTTTGGAGATCTGTGGTGTGAGGAGTTTGGCTTTAGGGGTTTTTGGTGAATCAGAAGCAGGGGGCACTGGTTTGCTGGGGGTTTTTGGCATGGGGGCCAAGATATCCTTTCGATATCCTGGAGCTAGGGAGACGGACAGGCTGCTCCTAGCTAGCTGGGAGGTTAGTCAGTTTGGGAAGAGTTGATCAATGCATCAGGCTAGGCAAGGCAACAGCAAGGCAACAGGGAAGGGACAACCATATCGACGGGAATTAGCATTAGAAGCAAGTATTTTATTATGAATTTTTAAGTTATTTTCATGTTGTAGATAGATTTTAATTTCTACAGAATATTTATGCTTATGATGTGAATGAATAAATTACGTATGAGAAGGAAATTATATGTTAATTGAATTAAATTTTGTATTTAATTAAGAATGGTCTCTACAGATTGTATGAGTAAGTCATTATGCAATTTATATTACACAATAGTATGACAACACTTCTAACATTGATGGATGATATCTTAAGACCATTTCTTGAACACCTTTATTGTAGCCTCCTTGGATGATATTTTGACTTTTAGCAAGACTGGGGAAGATCATTTGAAACATTTGGAGATTACATTTTTAACCCTTCAACACAATTAATTGCAAGCCAACATGAAGAAATATGAGCTTGGAAAAAAATTATTGTTATGTTTGGATTTTGTAGTTAGAGGATCTGAATTTTGTATTGACCTAAGAAATATAAAATTCGTTGTAAATTGGTTGATCCTAGATAATTTAATTGAACCAAGGTAATTCATGTGTAGTAGATATAATAGATTCTCAAGAAACTTTTACTCCACACTCTAGATGATAATTGATATAAGTTGAAGATAAGTGTATCCTTTATTTACAATTGCATGGGTATCCCAAGGATATAAATCAAACATTGGTTCATTTGTTGTGAGGCTATAACATCCCAATATTTGGGAAGATTGTTTGTCATTTATATATATCATTGTTAATTGCATAATTAATGTCTCAATCAAGTTACAAAAAGAGGCATGATAAGCATTTAACAATACATACCTCCTAAGTTTGATCTAGTGTGGTTGCACCCACCAAAGAAAGGTTTAAAATGATATTTTAGGATTTTGGATAAGAATGAATAAAATGTATGTGCTTGGATTGGTCACCATATATGGGAAAATATTCCAATGTATATGTGGATCATTTGAAGTTGTCTATGACATCCTCATTAGAAGGAGAATTTAATGAAGAGACACTGAGTCCCACAAGGAGTAATGGTAAACCCAAGGGTTCATGAGAATGTTGAAAGGTAGAAATATTGTTAGGTTTGTAAAGTAAGGTTTTGAACCCATAAAGACACCATCAGTAAAAAGGTTGTAAAATCTCTTTCATCACCTATGTATAATCTATCGGTAAATTTTCTTCTATGTTCTGAATGATTTGGGAAATAATGGCTCTTAACACCTTGAAGAATTGGAAACTCTTACGAACTTAAGGGGTTGTTATGACATTGACTCATATATTCTTGTAAAAACATAATGTTATTTGATGCCTCGATAATTTAGGCATAGTGTATATAAGGGCTAGTTATCAACTCCTTCCTTGATAATAATAAGAGGAATATTACTAATATAATAGGAAGAGACTTGTGGATGTCACTTGCACAATTGTTGGATCATACAAAAAGGAAAATCATAATGAGGTCCAAAATTTTGGGTACATCATGAATATGTTCAATATACAAGATGTAGACTAATACATACTT
Organism: Picea engelmannii; assembly: GCA_009831015.1. NCBI lineage: Eukaryota > Viridiplantae > Streptophyta > Pinopsida > Pinales > Pinaceae > Picea > Picea engelmannii. Next base: position 813,874 of record ML779123.1, on the reverse strand, counting down.
TCATTTCCAAGAATTAGCAATGATCAATGCAAGAACATGTTGAGCTAGATACCTACATCAGAGAGGTTGCATCTTACCACAAGTGATGTAGGATTAGAAACATGATATCTTATGGAAAGATTGGAGGATAGATAAAAACGTAAAGATGGGAGGTTGTGGTGTTAGGGTAGTTCTAACAAAGGCAAGAGAAAGAAGTTGGTGACACTAGCATGACATTGGAAAAAGGCGTGAGTTGACATAAACCAACTAAGAGTGAACATGAGCGAGAGAGGAAACACACTCTAATATAGGGTTATCACAAGAATAAATGTAACATATGGAAACTTGGATTTAAGGAGCGTAACAAATGACATTCATTGTTCTAGGATTTTTATAGTCATTAAGGCACCATACACTAGTCAAGGACATAGCATGAATCCCATGTGACATACGATAATCTGGAGAGTGTGAGCATAATAGGAATCATAAACTAGTAATACAGAGTCATCAAAAGCAAAAAAAAAACAGATGGTAGCCTAGATTTAGTGCAAGAATGAAAGGTGGCATACACCAATGGGGTATTTTATGCAAGCGTAGGAGGTGACATGCATCAACCTAAGTTCAATGCAAGCGTAGAGGTGAAAAATACCAATGGTACCAGTGGAGGAGAGAGGATCAAAGAAATATGTGATGTCACCATTGGGAGGGGCTACATAGTTGCAAGCTATAGAATGTAACCATTAAGGCAGAGATATTTGAAAACAGACCAAAGAAGTGATAGTTGATCCTAACTAGGTAGAGGTTATCTCAAGTATGGTCTTTCTTGAGATAATGACCTATAAGGGACCCATCGATATTATGACCAAATAAAAATGGAGAAAAAGGAGTGTAAGGAAGAAAACCCAAGGAGGAGAGGCAATAATTTCCCCAAGCATTTGAAGGAATAGGAAATGAGAAAGAGTATGTAGGAGAGCATGGAACACTAGGAGAGGAAGAAGACAAGGGGAGAACTAGGTAATATTGGGTGCTACCGGGTAAGAAGTGGCTAGATTTGATAATGGGAAGTCTAAGCTAGCCCAAAAAAAATCCCAATAGGAACAAGGCTTCATTCAACTTGATAAAAGTGTGTTAAGACATGGGACCTTTTTAATGTTAGCAAATGTTGATTTTGACAACTAATATAAAGATAAGGAAAATAGAAGGCATAGAAGAACAAGGGGCTACCTCATTGTTGTAGCCTACTTTTAAAAACATGTCAAAACCCTTAACTTTTCATTGTCCTTTCACCAGATCCATTATCCCATACAACTTGTTAAGAGTTGTCCACAAGATGGATTTCCATCACCAAGACCTGCATGAATCATAAAAGACAAATTTTTTATATGAGTAAATAATTAATAAGCAAATAAGCATGCATTTAGTTATGTAAAATACTCTAGAAAAAAAATAAGTTCTCGCATACCTTAATGAGCTTCTCTTTGTTTCGAGAATAGGTTATTCTCTACTGAATAGGGCCAACCACGTGAAGGTGGAAGCTCATATGACCCCTCCCCCTCCTCACATCGTTCTCGATTCCCCATACCCAACAAAGGATTTTCTTTATATATAAAACATATAGACATTCATGCATAACTAGGATAGTCATCAAAACATATGAACATATAAACATTGATAAAGATCCAAATAAAAGTCATGAATTTATACATCTAATTTTTCTTTGATTTATGTTTTTTTACATTCATAAAACTGACAATTGGGATATGATCATCATCATCCAAGGACATTGTATTTTGTGTGCCCTGTCCTTCTATTATTTGTGTGCGCTCATGTACCATACTTCTGGTACGTTGCTGAGAAGGGTTAGATGGTATCTGTTTAGGGTTGTGAACTGGAACAACGAAAATGATCATATCGATATGTTGAAATATAATTGAAATAACTAATTCATTGTTTTGATTAAAATTACACTATTTCTCTCTACATGTCTCTGTAGCTGGTATAATTGGTTCATTAATTTCCTGTCCACTTGGTTGATCTCGCATTTCACCCTCCTGAGCTACATGCTCTTCAATTTTGATACGATAATATATAAGTATAAGTCAGGAAATAAATATCTACAGTCACAGTAAATATTTCTAATTCTGAAGCATACATACCGGAATGGGTACTTTGATCTACACTATCACTGGACATGTTGACCCTTGTATGATGCAGTTTTTTCTTAATACTGCTTGATTCACTACTGCGGTAGCACTGTTGCTTGAAAACAAACATAAATACTTAGTTAAGGGTGATATAATAAAATATGAATAGACTTTACAGGCATGCTACTGCGGTTTTCTTATTCATTTGATTTACCTGTGTGGCTGGGGAGATAGGAGTCTAGCCCAAGATTTTTCTATATTCAATTACACTTTTAAAACCATGCTTGTAACCAAGATTTAGGCCCCCCTTGGTGCCAGCAGTGTTGAACATATTTAACTACAATGCATAACACCATTAAAAATACCAATAACAAAAACATATATTTGTTCACTACTATTAAATAAATATTAACCACAGTTAATCATATAAATATTACTATTCGGGATTTTAGTTTTCCGTAGCCACCTTGGCCTATTTTATGCTAGCTGTGTTTTTCCACTTTGGCCTTTTTTTCTTTGGAGGTGTCTGGTAGCCTACATATGGAATTTTTGAAAAAAATTAGATATCAGAATTGTTACTTAAAACAGGAAAGGAAAACATATATGCTCATATTTCAATGATAATATGACACGTGTTGTACCTTGCTTGACCAACTCATGGTTGTTGTCCTTGTTTTTTAAACAAGTTCTCATTTTCATCCTCTATTAGCACCTTCCACTCTTTCTCGGGAACCATGGGAGGGCGCTCATGCTTGAGGTCTATTTGCAATTTATCCCTATACTGGGCCCTAGTGTATTTTAAACTCTCGTTGGCTAACTTTGTAACCACTTTCTTGTTGAAAGTGTTGTCGAACAAGTTTACCATGTGATCTATTAAATCATATTTTTTTTTGCTATCTTGGCCATTGCACTATGTGCAAATGGTGGGGCCAAACAACTCCAATGATTTGTCATGTAAGTTTCTATAGAAAACATTGTTTCCTGCAGAAACGTGTTATCCATTAATTTATAATAATATCAACAAATGTCCATTTCAGTTTCATGAAAAAAATGAATCAATTAATGGGACAATGACCTGAAATCTTCTTAATCTTGATTGAAACACACGCGTCATCCACCAGAAAGGTGACATCTAGTGATCCAGTGCTTTTAACTCATTATTCTCCATGAAGAATAATATCCTTTCCATCTACACTATGTTCCTCTTCGGAGTCATAATGTGGAGTCCCAAGCTCCCACTCATCATTCTCCGACATGTCATGCCATTCAAAATCATTTCACTCATAAATGGATTTAAGGGGAACCTCGGGAGGCTCACAAATCCTCACTTTCACTTTTCTATGTCGACCTTTTTTTTGCATTGGACCATCACTGCTACCTATAGCAGTTGCAAGATCGACAGGTTCCCCAAGCACGTGGTTTAAAAACTCCTAAAAACGGAAAAAGTTTCTTTATCAGATCATATACAAAATATAAAACTAAAAAACGGATATGAAATTGTCATAGCTAACAAAAATATGTGAAGATGCCACTTACCGCAATATTAGTTATTATATTTTGTAGCTCTACAATTCTTTCTCTATCCTCCTGTGTCAAGGGTCTTTTGCTAATCAAACCTAGATATTCTATGTTATCCTTCCTCAAGGCCTTCGTTATAGTTGTCATTGGGTCAGTCGAATAAAATATTTCATTCTCATCAATGTCCTTTGTAGGAGCCTTCCCATTTTGACCACACCATAATACATTGATGAATAAAATTAATGAGATGAACTTAAAAAATAGAGAAATTTAGTTGTTGTAGTCATAAGTTGTTACTGTATTTAACATTTACCTAGTGAGGCACTATGAGTGCCTTTTCACGATCACCCTGAACAGTTGTAAAGGGTGATTTTCGGACATGGTCACCGTGGACATATGTTGACACAATAAATCAATCAACAAAAGTTATGAAATTCACTTGTAACATTAAAAAAATGAAATATTGTAGTAATATCAGAAAAACAATAACATAATTTCATAAATTTAGTTGTTGTAGTCATAAGTTGTTACTGTATTTAACATTTACCTAGTGAGGAACTGTGGGTGCCTTTCCACGGTCACCCTGGATAGATGTAGTGGGTGAAACTCGGACACGGTCACCCTGGACAGAATTTGACAGAATAAATCAATCAACAAAAGTTATGAAATTCACCTGTAGCATTTAAAAAATGAAATATTGGAGTAATATCAGATAAAAAAGAATGAAATTTCAGAAATTTAGTTGTTGTCGCCATAAGTTGTTACTGTATGTAACATTTACTTGTTGAGGCATAGTGGGTGCATTTCCACGATCACCCTGGAGAGATGTAGTGGGTGATTTTCTACCACGGTCACCTTGGACAGATGTTGACACAATAAATCAATCAATAAAAGTTATGAAATTCACCTATAACATTAAGAAAATGAAATATTGCAGTAATAACAGAAAAAATAAATGAAATTTCTAAAATTTAGTTGTTGTAGTCATAATTTTTTATTGTATTTAACATTTACCTGCTGAGGCACAGTGGGTGCCTTTCCATGGTCACCCTTAAGAGATGTAGCGGGTGATTTTCTACCATGGTCACCTTGGATAGATGTTGACACAATAAATCAATCAATAAAAGTTATGGAATTCACCTGTAACATTAAGAAAATGAAATATTGCAATAATAACAGAAAAAAAATAATGAAATTTATGAAATTTAGTTTTTGTAGTCATAAGTTTTTACTGTATTTAACATTTACTTGCTGAGGCACAGTGGGTGCCTTTCCGCGGTCACCCTGGAGAGATGTAGTGGGTGATTTTCTACCACGGTCACCCTGGACAGATGTTGACACAATAAATCAATCAATAAAAGTTATGAAATTCACATGTAACATTAAGAAAATGAGATATTGTAGTAATAACAGAAAAACAAAATAATGAAATTTAGTTGTTGTAGTCATATGTTTTTACTGTATTTAATATTTACCTACTGAGGAGAAGTGGGTGCCTTTCCACGATCACCCTGGATAGATATTGAGACAATAAATTAATCAACAAGAGTTATGAATGTAATTGTAAAAACATTATTGAGTAAAAATTTGAAATATTGTAGCGATAAATTGTAACAATGATTGATCAAAGGTTGAGTTGAATGGTATGTAAAATATTTACCCCCATAGTCGCACCCCCTCCATCTATTCGATTTAAGTTGTAATCGATCAACAACTCTTCACCTAGAACTATTGTTTTTGTTGCACATAGAAATATACGATTTCCTTCGCGTGCCTCAAATATACAATTCCGTTTCTTAGTTGTTGCCACTGGTCGTGTACTATTTATAAATCCCGCAATGTTTCCAATAGCATTTGGCCTTCCATCAATATACATAGTTGCCCCTTTATTTTGATTGTTATCTAGTAGTTGTATATAGTTTGCGGAAACTTTGTATCTCCACTTACTTTGCGTATATCAGACCAAAATCAACCAATGATTGTATTTGTATAATGGTCCGACATACTCCATCAATTCAGTTACAGTACCATAGCTGACCTTTATGCCATCCATGGAAAATAACCCCAATCCATGTAAGGACGAAGGAGCAATGCGATACATCCTCCCGCCGATGAAGAAATCTATGTCCACTTCAGGTATCTCCTTAGGTGCCCATCATTGCACTAGATGTTTATACCTCAAGGGAAACTCAATGTCACCTATGCTCTTAGCATCATAATTACATGAACTTCCATTGGCAATAAAAAATTGCATGAGGGTACGAAATCGTTTCCTTACCTTTTCCAACCTAGTTGATCTAGAACCGGTAGATCTAGTACAACACATCTCACAATCAACCTCTCTTACTATATATTTATCATCACTCGAGGAAGATAGATCCGACAGATACCTATTTGGTGGTACCTACACTTGTTAAAACAAGAAGATAAGTTATCGTGCCAATATGTGTTTTTGGTACCAACACAGTTGCATATAGTTGCATTTAGTTGCATAAAGTTGAAATTGCATTTAGTTGCATATAGTTGCATAAGTTGCATATAGGTTTATATCACCACTAATGTAAGAAAATCAGGGCCTTCTTCCCTAAATGAAGCTTTTTTATGCTTAATGGCCATGAAAAATGCCTCTATTTGGGAATATTTTCACCATTAGTATGTTTTGAATAAAAAGAATGGGTTTCAAGACCTATACCATGGCCAAGGGGGGAAATAAAGGGCCTTAGGATCTAAATAAATATTCTTGATCTTAATGGCCATGAACAAGGCCTCAAACCACCATGCATATCCTCTCTAAGGGATATATGGAATTTGGGTGGGATATGGTCACCATTCACAAGTTTTAGGCATAATGTATAGCAAAGAACATAAGGTTCTTAGGCCCTATTTGAATCTTATCATGACTGATATTTGTGATGCAGTCCTTAAACAACCACACAAGATCTATGTAGGGTATGTTTGGAACCATTGGTATGTTTTCATAATAAGAATAGGTCTCAAGGTGTGTACCATGGCTAGGAGAGGAAACAGGTACCTTAGGTCCAAAATGAAGCTTCTTCACTTCAAGGTCTATGAACTAACCATTGAATGATCATGTACATAATTTTTAAGGGATATTTGTCCTTGAGGTGGGATTTGGACACCATTAGTATTTTTTCACATCACATATGGGAGTTTAGGCTTGTACCATCATCAAGGGAAGGAGAAAAGGGAATTAGGATTTAAATGAACCTTATGTGCTTAATGACCAAGATCAAGGCCTCCAATTAGGAATAATGGCCATAATGGCCTTGGGCTCTAAAAAAATCTTCTCTTCCTTAATGGCCATGAACAAGGCCTCAAACCAGCACACAGATTCTCTTTAAGTGATCTATGGACTTTAGGTGAGATACAATCACTATTCACAAGTTTTGGACATCACATATGCCACTTTGGATCTTACCCATGGTTAGGGAAAGAGCATAAGATACATAGGCCCAATTTCAATCTTCTCGTTGATCTTTGTGATGTAGTCTTTGTACAACCACACAAGACACTTGTAGGGGATATTTAACCTCTGTGTGGGATATTTCATGCCAATAATACATTTTTCATAATAAGAAAGTATCATGGGCTTATGCCATGGCTAGGGCAGGAAAACAAGGAACTTTGACATAAAATAAATATTATTGACATCAAAGTCAGTGAACTAGGCCTTGAACAACCACACCGTTCCTTTTTTAGGGATTCTTGGCCTATTGGGGAGATATGGGAGCCATTAGGAGGTTTTTTGCACCACAAATGAAGTCCAAGGTGCATCACATACCATATTTGGGGGAGGAAAATAAGGGCCTTATGCTCTGAAAAAATCTTTCTCATGGCTAATGGCAAAGACTAAGTCCTTCTATTGGGAATGTGTGCACCATTAATATATTATGGAAAATAAGATTTCGTATCAAGGGATACACCATGGATGAGGTAGGAAAACAAGTGACCTAGGCCCTGTACAAATATTCTTGATCTCAATGGTTATGAATAAATCCTTGAAGCACCATGCAGACCATCTCTAAGGGATCTTTGGTGTGTGGGTGGGATATGGGCACCATTCACAGGTTTTATGCATCATAGTTAGCTCTCAAGGCCTGTAAGAAGGAACTTAGAGCCATTAGGAGGATATAGTTTCATTCATTAGTTCCATTAGGAGGATATAGGTCACACATTCATAAGTTGCATATAGTTGCATATGGTTGCATAAGTCACATATAGTTGCATAGTTACATAAGTTGCATATAGTTGCATAGTTGCATAAGTTGCATTGTTTCATAAAGTTGCATGTTGCATAAAGTTGTGTAAAGTTGCATAAGTTCCATTGTTGCATAAAGTTGCATGTTGCATAAAGTTGCGTAAAGTTGCATAAATTTACGTAAAGTTGTGTAAGTTTCATTGTTGCATAAAGTTGCATGTTCCGTAAAGTTGCGTAAAGTTGCATAAAGTTGAGTAGAGTTGCATAAGTTGCATGTTGCATAAAGTTGCATAAAGTTTCATAAGTTCCATAAAGTTGCTTAAGTTGCATAAGTTGCATGTTGCATAGTTTCATATAGTTTCATAGTTGCATATAATTGCATATTTGCATATAGTTGCATACAAAATTGTTGCAATATAGTTGCATATAGTTTCAATATAGTTGCATAAGTTGCATTGTTGCATAAAGTTGCATATAGTTGCATATTATTATTTTCATAAAGTTTCATATATTTGCATATAAGTTGCATATTCCCCGATGCTCAGTCGAGAACTGGATTTGAGACCTATCAAAGAGTTTGAGTGGGGATCGATAGTTTGGAAATCCATGATCCTGGAATTTCACATATTTGGAAAGCACCTTTAGTGGGGAATTACACATATTTGGAAAGAGCCTTCTATGGAAGAATATGGTTAATAACATCTGTTTCTTCCTAAGAGGTCACAAATTCCAATCCAAAGGGGAGTAGGGTATGTATACCTCCATACACTTTAGTGGTGAAATTTGAACAATTAATGAGGAACAATAATTGGGTTGTAGGTCTAAAGGATTGTCTCAACTATTGTGGAAATTATAAGCATGATTTCTCTCCAACCATCCTACATGGAAAAGACAATGCAAAACATTTTCTTGCATGAGACCCCTCTCTCTTCCTCAGGATATGACACATATGAGACTTTTACTTAGACCAACCCAAAAGTCAAAGATTGATGGGAATGTTGTAAGGATACATAGGCAAGAAAATATAGTACCCCAAGGACAATGATAAGGCTAAATCAACCAAAAATTCCCTTTCCTCTTCCCCTATTGTGGTATCATAGTCCCCTTGTTTCTCCCTCAAGAAATAATTAGGGTGAATTTATATTATTGTGCATTTCCCTTTTTACAAAACCATGAACTTCTTATAAGAAATATAACCACCACATTGCCATTAGCTAAAACTTTTCACATATTGTCATTAGCTACAACTCTGCCCATATTATTGTGTGTTTATCTCGTTGAATCCATCATCCTAAGATGTCATTAGCTACAAATTTTCCCATAGGCATGTGCACAAATTTTCCATGTATAAATTCTCCCCAAATCCCTATGGAAAGAGCTGTAGATGCTACAACTCTACCCACATGCCTGTGGGAAGAGTTTCAATGTGGCAACTACATGGAAAATATGCTCACATTCTTCAAGGGGTAATTTAAACTATTGAAAGCATGAACAATGGCACTTGCAGGTGTGCAACCCTTAAGCTTGTGAAGAATCTTGTTATAATGTTTCACTCCCAAATAATGTTTTCTCTAAACCCTATGTAGTGTTGAATTGGAAAAAGGAATACCATCAATAAGAGGAGGATGAACTAGAAGAATAAAGAATCCCAAAGAAAACTAGGAGGAAAGAAAACAAGGCCCTTTAATTCCCTAATTAGTCTCTATATATACCTAATCATGTGCTCTAGATCCATAATTACGTCACAAATGTCCTTAATTGAGGAAAATAATACCATGGAGTAGACAACATGTCCAACAAAGGCACTCATTTTTTCATCTATTGAAGGTCACTTATAGGGGCTTTATAGGGATAGAATAGTGAATCTCTTGAGGGCCTACCAATCAAATGGTATGTTAAAATTAGGATCCATAAGTCGTTGCATGTGTAGCTCACAACAATAAATGGCCTCCACTTAGAACCATGTGCTTGAGCATAGCATGGAAAAAATGACCTAGTAATTAGAGCCTTTGTCATCACAAGTCAACGTTTCACCAAGTAATTGGCCTCTTCCAAGACAAACAACTACCATCCATGGCATGATAATTTTTTTGTCAGTGTTGTTCCATGGACACAAATAAGTGAAGAAAGCACTATGTCAAATGAAGATATGTTTTTTCCTTTATGAAGTTCAATTTTAGGATCCTTTCAGGGACAAAGTCCTTGAAAACAACGAAGGACATATTGATCAAGAACTATGGCACAATTGAGATCCATAAGTTTTAATGTGTGTATATAATAGTGATTATGTGGTCTTTGCAAGGAACCACATGTTTCGTGTGAGCATGGTGAAAATGTCCTGCTAGCTATAGTTGGTCAAAGGCATGGCGGGTTATTTTTTTTTGATGGAAATGGGAACTTGTAAAATGGGTTTTTGGAGTAATTATGGAAATAAGATATGTGAGAAAGGTTGTGGTCATTTTCCATGGAGATATCCAACATAGTATATTGCATTCCAAACAAGGTAAAAAGGATTCTCTCTTAATGGATGATATTGTACCCCTTCTCTCTTTCTCTTAGGGTTCTGTAATATGGTATTTTCATATAGTATGTTTATCAGAGTTGTGCATTCATTGTCTTGTTTATTAGTTTCGTCTTCATACGAGGACAAGTCCAAGAGGCCTTCATTATTTTGTTATTTTTCTCCTTCATCCACTCTCTTCTTTTTATCTCATTTTCCTTTGGTATATATGTTAAGCTTATTTTAGTTATTTCAGTTATTTTTAAACCATCTATCTGCATTTTAAAAGGATGAGTTAGCATTTCATCAAGCATTCTATCAATCATTTCATCAAGCATTCTATCAAGCATTTCTATCAATCATTTCATCAAACAATTAGCATTCACACTCAAGAGATAGGAGAAAGAAGTCAAACCATTTCCTTTGGTTGTGTGCCCTCCTCTGGTGGAAAACCGTGTGACCTCCTCTAGTGAAAAACTGTGTGCCCTCCTCCGATGAAAAACCGTGTGCCCTCCTCCTGTTAAAATCTATGTGCCCTCCTCCCATGCGCATGTGCCCTCCTCTGGTGCAAATCCATGTTCTCTAGCCTCCTCATGTGTGCCCTCCTCCTGTGCGCCTCTCCCTCCTTCTCCTCCTTCTCATGTCCTCTTCTCCCTTCCACTCTGAGTGTGTGCTCCTCTCCTCTCCAATATCCATGCTCTTGTGAAGTGGTGAGTATGACTGTGTAGTGGTGAGTGAGAGCAACTCCAAATCTATGAGCGAGTGTAGTGGTGTGCAATTTGTATTTGTTTTTTTTTGTATGTTGGTTTTTTTATTATTTATATATAATATATATTATATAATTTATAAATTATATAATATATAATCCCTAACTCACAGCCCGTGAGATTAATAATCCCTAACTCATATCCCCCGAGACATAAAATACCTAACTCATAACCCCCGAGATATCGTCATGGATACATCCTTGTCACATGTCTGAGAGCGAGGGGCATTAGGAAGGATAATATAGAGATACCCCAATTGGGAATAAATGAAATTGTACAATTGTTCCCTTTTGACAGCTTCATCCTCATTTGTAGGCATAGTCATGGATACATCCTTGGCGATGAGGGGAAGAAGGGATTCCAGGAACTACTCTATAACCCCCAATCACTATCAACTTGAACATGGTATACCCTCTAATCCCTATGACTCTTAAAACAATCACCCCCAAGGAACATAGTGTGACCTCAAACACACTAAAAGATGAATACATTATGGTTCTAAACATAGTAACATCATAACAGATTGACCCTTCTAATACACTATGACTGTTAACCCCTATAACCCTTGATCTCTTAATTCACCCTTTTTATTTATTTCAAATTATTATGATGATGCATTTAGAAAAGTATGAGTTTAATTAATATGTCATTTATGTTCAACAATATCTTTGGCATTAAAGTATCATGTCATGGTATAAAATATCGATCACTATAACACTCCTTGGACATAGTATACCCCCCAATATCCATGAACCTTGAATTAAATGGTATCCCCTAACCCAATCACCCCCTCACACATTATGACCCAAAAAATCATGTTAACCCCTAAGGCACTATGGCCACTAACCATTAAGACACTAATATGCTATGACCACTAATAATTATGGTCCTAGACAATGTCTACCCATTGATCCCTATGAATCTTGACATGCCTAACCCTTGAAATGATCAGCATGTTTCATTAAGAAACCATGAAGACATGAACCCCCTAAGAAAATATAATCCCAAACACACTAGTCCCCTATAAATGCATTAACCCCTTAAGAAATTATTATCTCAAACAAAATAACCCTCTCATAAATTGAACCCTTAATAAATTATTACTTTGAACACACTAACCCCCTAATAGAATTTGATCATTGATGAATTTGATCCTTGATGAAATCACCTCCTAATAATTATGAATTTGAACACAATGAATCCCTATTATATGATAACACACAATCAATATCAACTTGAGCATGGTATACCCCTTGATCCCTATGACTCTTAAAACAATCAACCCTAGTGAACATAGTGTGACCTCCAACACACAAAAAAATTAATACATTAAGGATCTAAACATAGTAACATCATAATATATTGACCCTAGTAATACACTATGACTCTTAACCCCTATAACACTTGATCTCTTAATTTACCCTTTTTATTTATTTCAATTTTATTATAATGCATTTAGAAAAGTATGAGGTTAATTAATATGTCATATATGGTCAAAAATATATTTGACATTAAATTATCATGTCATGGTATAAAATATTGATCACTATAACCCCCCTTGGACATAATATACCCCCCAATCTCCATGAACCTTGAATTAAATGGTCTCCCCTAACCCAATCACTCCCAATTTCCCCATATTACCTCACTCCCAATGCCCCCTTCCCCCCACTCACATCGCTCTCAATTTCTCCATATTACCTAATTTGAAATTCTAAAGAACATGTATCATATACTATATTATACAAAATAAAAACAAATAAATATCATATAAAAGATATAAACACATACCTCCTCTTTTCAACAATTAAATATCAGTCATCTTCTTCTTCATCCAGCTCAACATTTGTATCATGATCTAGTTCAAAATTGATATTGGTGAAAGGATCATTCCTATCAACATCATCATCAACGTCATTTGCACTACCATAGTTATCGATATCGTCAATGAGATCGTCGTCTCCTACATTTGGATGATCAACTTCTTCAACTTATTCGTCTAACACTTCGACTACATGAGCCACCTACTCCTGATCTGCATAATCATGATCTTCTTCCTCATTATTATCTTCATCCTCGGCTACATGATTGTACTTTACTAGTCTTCCTCTTGGATCATATCTAACAACATATGATCCACCTGCTTTACCAGGTACCTCTGAGTAAAATACTTGCTCACATTGACTTGGAAGAACATAAGGCTCTATACTGAGTTCAAATGCCCTTGTATTAAACATGGTAAATCCATTATCATGCTCAATAATAGTTCTTTCAGGATCACGTTCATGCACTCGTAGCCTATACCATTTAACCTCAAACAAAACAATTTTAAAGGAATTAAAATCACACTCAATTATATCCTCCAAATGGCCATAGTACCTATTCTCGGTTTCTTCCGGATTTCTGTCACTTCTAGAGGAAATGTTGGTGACCTTAAACACTATAGTTATCCCACAATCCAAGGTTTTCATCTTATCATCCAACATTTTGATACGAAATTTACGACCATTACACCACATAGCCTTGTGATGTTTCAACTGCAACATGGACAACAAGTAAAAAATAAATTGCCAATTAATAATCCTCATATAGGACTTACTAAATATATGTTTCAATAATTAAACAAACCAAATACATTCAAAAAATGGGAAAAAACTAGGAAAATGTGGGTAAAACATTTAACTTGCCAGTTTATCTTTTAAACCAAAGGCTAAATCAACTTCCCTTGATGTAATATCAGGACATTGATCTCGATGAAGATGCGTTGTTTTAATCATCTTACTCACCCCTTCCCATGATAACCTACTGAAGTATTCTTTAGTATATTCTATCCAATGCTCCATCCAATCAAGGTTGTTTGCAATGTATAAATGTAAAGCATCTCACTCTCGAGCAACTATATGATAGCATAGAAATTTAATATCATTAATTGGTTATTGTTAATAAAGGAATAATTTAATAAATGTGTAATATATTAAATCTATGTCAACATATAATATTTACCTTTCATATTCCTCATTTTACCTTTCCCCAATAGGACCTCCCCTTCAAATTTGTTGATGGATTCGAGATGCCAAATGCGAGGCACATTCATATTTTCTATTAACTTAGGTATATATTGACTAATATACACCATGAATTGATATACCATATATCCCTCAACCATAGAACCCTCCAGACGTGCTCTTTGTCTAACAAAAGCCTTCAGTGACTTCAAGTGCCTCTCCACCATCCACATCGACCTTGTGTGTACTGGTCCACATAATTCAATCTCCTCAACTTGGTGTATGAGGTAGTGTTCTTGTGCATTGAAAAATGTTGGAGGAAGATATTGTTGCATTTGACACATTAGTCGGGGAATTTTTCTCTTCCAATACCTTATATCTTCTTTATGGATTTCTTTTGATGATAGCCACCTACAAATGTCAATACAATAAAATAATATCAAGGCATAAATAAATTTGCAAATAAAATATAATATGTCAATAAGTTCCACTACAAATCATATAAGAAGTACATTTTCCCTATAAAACAATACTCACCTCATGTATTTTCCAAGTACATAAATAATTTGTTTTATGTTGTTGTCAAAGTTCTCTAGGAGAGATAATGGTAGAACATACTGTAACAAAAAGAAAATAAATATTATTTATTTCCAAAAAATGCGTACCAATAAGGAAATATATTATAACCTACTAATTACCTTAATGAATGTATGCCAGTCATGTGTTTTAACCCCACCAAAATCACCTTTTTTAGTTAAAATATTTTGTATGTTCGACGAAAACCCCGTCAAATACCTAATTTTTCAAATGACCTCTTTTACAATATTTCTCTGTTGCTTCATCAATAACCGAGTAAGACTAGTATTTTGTTCACAACAATCGCTATTAGAATTAATAATAACACTTTGCAATGCATGATTAGCTTCCTGGATGTCACAACAAATCTTGCCAATTCTCTCTTTGTTAGTCCTTCCATCTAATATTTGCCATAACAATTTTGTTATGTTCTTCCCGATATGCATTATATCAAACAAATGAACTATTTGTACGTGCTCGTAGTATGAAAATATATTGAATTACATCAGGTAACTTTTCATTCCTTATGGAATCCCATTCATGCCTTAACGACATTCATGAAACATCAACAAATTGAAATTAACACTAATTAATGGGACAAAATGAAATTAATACTAATGAAATTAACCAAAGATTTATATAATAGGTCATACATAAATAATTTGCGTACCTTGATGATTTTTAATATATTCCAACTTCCATAGGCGAGGTGTCATTCTTCATGGTTTTTTTCCGTTTTCTTCTTTACCATTGAATTTTTCTTTGTCTGTAGTTCGATAACTATGGTTCTTAGGTAGAAAGTGTCTATACTCATCAAACACTTCCTTTGCTAAACTCCTTGAACGATGATATTTTATCCTCGAACCACAAACTGGGCATGCAAATTTACCCTTTGTTTGAAGACCTACAAGATATATGAATAACTGTAGCGTCAAATTAGAGTTACAATTTAAAATAATGCATGATTTTTTCAATATATATATATATATATATATATATATATAATATTAAATTACAAAATAAAGTAACAATATACCACAAAAATTTGTTAACCCAAGAGCATCATGAATTGTCCATGATAGTATTCCATGGAATTGAAATTGTTTTTTCCCTATTGGTCTAGATATGTCATACATAGTGACGACAACCCATAACTTCAACAACTCATCAATGAGAGGCTCAATATGTACGTTCATATCTTTAACCTGGTACCTACCTAATTGGTTCAACATACTTCATGATTAATTATACTTATCTAGATGTCGTGATATATAAAAGAAATAATTACCATGCATGAAACAAATAAATGAAATATTTTGTCATACTTTAAAGAAAATAAAAGATAATTAAATACCTGGAGCAATCATTGCCAACATTGTGTGCTCTCTCTTGATCGACATCCAAGGAGGAAGGTTAGTGTTTATAACAAAAACAGGACACACTGAGTACGTAGAACGAAGCTCTCCAAATGGATTGACACCATCAGTTTCCAACGAAAGTCTAACATTACAAGGTTATTCTTTAAAAATTGGCCACTTTTCTTCAATGTAGTTCAATGCAGAACCATCTATAGGAATTCGAAGAACATCGTCTCGACTTTTGTTCTTTGCATGGAAATCCATAAATTGTGCTATACTTTGGCACCTGAACAATCGCTGGAAACGTGGAATTATCGAAATATAACGAAGAACTTTGCGAGGCACCTTCTTTAACTCTTTATCGTATCGATGTCTACTTATTTGACATTGTGGGAATTCATTTTCTAATGCATATTGTCCATAATATATGATATGATCATTAGGAAATGCATCAATAGTCTGATAGTCCATTCCAATTTCTTTCATAATCACGGATGTTTCTCGATATCTGCGTGGAAAAATATTTGACGTCGGTAATGGAACATCACATAACAATCTACAAAATTCTAAACAATAAGTCAATGTAAACAATATTAATCATCAATATATCATCCAATATACTAATTTACAAATTATAAAACAATAGCAATATAGGAAAAAAATGAACCTTTTAAGTATTTGTGAACATGCAGGCATAAATAATTAACAAATTAAATATCTTAGTATTTGTGTGAAACATGTGTTTGATAAACCATTCAAAACGTTCATGTTCACCAACAACAATATAGCATATAAAATATTTGTTGTTGAGCCTTGATAAAGAGGTTGACATGACTTCTCAAGTAGAGGATCAACATCATGACTATCATCCTGGTTGTCCTCATCCATTGGAGAAAATGTGTCTTGGATCAATCTATGGATCTCATCTTCCTGATTTGAATCAGTAACATTATCTCCATCCATATCATCATTAATAACTTGATCAACAACTTCAATATTTTGATCTCGAAGTTCATATCCCTGTAAAGTAGTATTTCTGCTAGTACTTGGCAAATAACTCTCTGGAGGTCGACATTTTGGGGCCATCATCTATATATTTAAAAACAACGTAGAAAAGTTAGTGTGTATAGAAAATATAAAAATCCTCATAATAAATATTACTAAAATTCATGACATACTAATTATTACAAAGAATACATTAAATATTGAATCCTCTTACCAAGGGACGATATTCATAACCCTGTTCGGCATGCCCATTCTCCCTACAATGTCTTTGGGATGTTGTTATTAAAAGTCTTTTTTTTTGCAAGCCTCTGCAATCATAGCAAGGGCAATAACATTTTCCATCGTCCGTTGTCTCTAATTTTTCTCTTAACTGAGGAAGCTTCTTGTCATTTTCGTTCATTGTGACAAATCCTTGTTGTAAAAATTAATTGTCTTACCTACACCATACCAAACATTAAGTTGACATTTTTTTATATTTTAGCTACTCCTTTCGATTATGATATTTTTATTTACAGTGACAAACAATCCTCACAGGTATTTCTTCTAAGACATTTTGACATGTTTTTTTTCTTATTGTCGATTAACTATTAAGATATATATGCTTCAATTTGTACTATAGATTGTGTACTGAATAACCATGGAAAATAATTACACACCATTTAACTAAAGTGGTCAAAATTTCTCAAACTTGAATCACTTGACACCATACACTAGCCTCTAAGTTGTTTTGTAGACAAAATGTCAATCATTGAAATTCACCACTAAAAAAAGAATGCCAACCACTTGTCATCCACAATTGTGTTGGGTTGGTTTAAATTATGACATGTTGATTTGCATCTACATACAATGGTCACAATTTTATTTTCTAACACACTTTGGAATGTTCTCATTTTTCATTGTCTGACTAGTAGATTTCACATGTTATCGTAGATTTTTCCATGAATTTTTTATACTTTAGATACAGATCAACTACAAACTAACGTTAATCACTACATCTAGAATTGTGTGTGATTATAAAAAATTTAGTGAAATGTAACATCCCACTCTGGCACACTGAGAAAACTTACTCTTTGAGGACACTTGCTCGCAAGTGATCTGGACTTTTATGATGATAAAACATTTATCCTTGATGATGATGCGTTATGATAGATGAAATGATGTTTTACTTCTTTGACATAGACAAGTGCTATTGACTTGGTTTTACTGAGTGTGCAGGGTTTTGTACCTTGAGGATGCTGAGGCATCGATGGAACCCCTTGGACTCCGAATTGAGTCAGGGAGTGTGCAATTTGGGTTGATTTATTTACTGTTATATTACATTGATTTGATGTTATGATGTGGACATCGTTTGACACGTTTGTTGATGATGCAGGCTGACGATAAATTGTCGACCAGACTCACATATGGAGTAAAGGGGCCACACATGATTTCCTGAGAGGTTGAGGGAGAGGTGTGGACAACAACCCTGCCATAGCCTACTAGTACTCCCATCGTGGCTCGAACTATAGGTTAATGATTACCTAGTTTGAGAGGATCCACGATGCCGTGAGGGTAGACTGCAACAGTCACTCACGATGATTCTAAGGAGCACGCAATAAGGCAGGGGCCTTATTCCTTAGAGCCCTTAGTCTCCCACAAGTTCACCTAGCAGAGTGTTGACTCCAGGGGTTATAGATGTCTACCAATCAGTCAAGTTGGCGAGTGGAAACCTTGGAGCACGTGGTGCATCCTGAAGGGCACGTCGCATGAAAGAAACATAAGTTAGCGAGTGGCACCCTTGGAGCATGTGGTGCATCCTGAAGGGAACGTCGCGCAAAAGAAACAAACAAGGCGAGTGGAACCCTTGGAGCACGTAGTGCGTCCTAAAGGGCACGTCGCATCGATGTTGATGAAGGAACAAACCTAGATGGCCCTACGAATTTTAACTCATTAAGAAATACTTAGACAACCTCCCTAAATAATTGTCGCCCAGTTCAAAATCTAAATCTAAGTCTAAAACCTTTGTAGGGTAAAATCTTGTTTAACCCTAAGAAAAAGACCCTATAAAAATAAAAATAAAAATTTGGACTAAAAACCACATAAGTAATAGTTTTAGTCTTCATAATTTTATGGGGTAAAATGAAGAGAGAAATAATTTAATTCAAAATCCGTGGTTTTAAATTGTAAAGAAGAAACAAATTATTTAACTTGTCGAAGTATAAAAAGATTTTAAATTAATAATAAATGGAAAAGAGTAAATAGCGCAACTGTCATTTTGGTCTAATAAAAAGGGGAAAGAAGGGGATAATAAAAAATAGGAATCTAAGTAATGGAGAAAACATAATTAAGGAAAGTTGGGAACTTATGGTAAAAAGCGAGGTCAACATAGTAAGGAATCTGCAATTAAGAACCTTCTAAATTGAGCTAATTTAGCAACTTCATTTTTAGGTAAATTATTTAAAACATGTAAGGGGATCTAGGAACACCTAGGAGGAAATTTAGGAGCAACTCTAGGTGGGTGAGGGAAATGAGTAATTTAATAATTTAAAGAAAATAATTATTGGAGGAAAGAGGGGGCTGGATGACACTTGTGCGAAGGAGAATATTTAGAATATTTTTATTAAAACTTAATTAAAATGTGACTTAGGGAAAGTTGGAGGTTGGAAAAACTCTATAAAAGAAAGGGAAGACGTGGAAGAAGGGGATCGGCTATTAGCATAACATTACGCTGCCGAAATTGTGACTTGACTGATTACTTGTGGAGAGTTGGGATTTTCCAGCTTGGATAGGAGTGGTAGCTCGGCCTTGCGAGGCGAGATGGGAAGCTAGACATACCATCTGGACAGTGTGTGGCCCCTTTGAGGCACGGGGGGCTAGGGGGGAAGCAGAGTACTCCTAGCACTGGCTGGGAGGTACCGGTGTAGTCTTGAAAGTCGGCGAGCAGGAGCGGGACGGAGTGCACGGACAACACTCGAGGAAGGAAAAAAGGGAAACGGTACGGTTCCTTCTTGAATGTTAAAATGTAGTAGGAGTTATGATTAGTCTGACATGTGTATTGGTAGGTAAACTAATTTATTGACTTAAGCCCTTCACTACGGCCCTGGCGTTCCTTTACTGTTGATGACCGTTTATTTACAGGGGTATCCAGAGATGTAAAAGTATTTTAACTTCGATCTGTGTTGGATTTTATTTATGGTTGGATTGTCTTGCTCCTTGGTGTGTTGATAACGTTGATCTCGATTGATCTCGAGTGATGGCGAGGTTCCTTGTTGTGCATTTCGATCGTCAGATAAGTCTTTCTCTGCAAATTGTCCCTGCACAGTATTAATGGATGAATTATGTCTTATGCCCTTGCCCCTTCATGATTACCTAAATTTTATGGTCAGCGTTCAGGCTGGGATTTTACTGATCATTTGCTGAAATCTTATGTTTTCTGCATTACTCATCGATGTTGTATATTCCTGTTATGGTAAATTCACACTTAAATTATAGATGTGTGGCTCTACACTCTATTGACATAGCTGTTATAGTTAAAATTTTGGGTCGTATATGCATGGAGGCGGAGTTATCAGAGTCTGATTCTTATCTGGTGTTGATACGTAGATACTAGGTGGAAGGTGATAACGTGTAACCACAATGATCCTTTATGAATGCGAATTATATAGCAAGCTCACAGCTCGATGGGTTGGTTATTGGCATGACCATTTTCTAGTTGGAGTCGTCATGCATTTTTTTGCTTTAATGACCATAGTATGGTTTATTTTAACTGGAAAATTTGTTTAGATTATAATTCAAATGGAGAATCCGCCCTTCTTATTGCAATTGGTGATTACTCCTCTAATATGTTGGCATTTATGCTCATTATGGCACTCAGCAGTGACCTTTTTAAACTGTAGTCTTAACGCTGAGCCTCGACCCTGTTCGTTTTGGGATAGCACTATGCGGTTGGCAATTTCACCTCGGATTCCAACTAGACCAACATCGAATCCTTAAAATTGAACCATTGAATAGCCTGCAATCAACTGGAAGCTACAACGAGTCTCTTTTCTTGTTGGGCGATTTAGTCTCCGTCTGGTGCATGCCTAGCGATCCCTCCATTTTCTTTAGAAGTCATGTTGCTCTGCCCAGTTTTTTTTTATTCTGAGCCTTCAGTCTTTAGACCACCGGTCCCACCTGTGTGCTTTGCTAGTTTGGAAAATCTGTAGCTACCGTCGTTATCTCTCCTTCCTGTGTACTCACATATCCCTGGGATAACGAAAAACCACATCCAATTCATGTTAAAAGTGTAAATTTGACCCAATCGTCGGGATTTCACTTTGTGTGATTTAATTACCCTTCTGGCTGTTGCGATTTAATTGCTGTTGAGAGTTGTGTCCATTTCTGTTTAGTGGTTAGGAATCACTGTTGGTTTAGGTGAGCCTTCTTTGCGCTGGTAATGGAATACTCCCAGCGAAATCCCTGTTGTTTCCCGTATTACCATTTACTAATTACCCGCCTTTACTTTTCACAGACTTCTCTGCTGCCATCAAAATTTACTGGACATTTAAGCCAGCCCTGTGTTATCACTAAATATAGAAGATTAGTTGTTGATCAAATCGGTTTTACTTACTATTATTACTTAGCGATAAAAAGAAATGATTCTAGTTATTAAATTTGAGATGACATTAACTATTTACTATATAGTAAGTTCCTTGAAATAGATGGATCTGATTGAGGTCTTTTAGATATTAATGAGAAGCATTACCTCCTGGAGATTGTTTGGCTTTATATTTTACTTTTCTAAGGAATAGTCGTAGTACTTTTGTTTAAATTTTATGAATGATTAGAACTTCTTAATATTGGGATCTTGGTAATGTAATCATCTACGCATCTACTTAATTAATTCTTTTAATATTAGCCCGATGTATTCCCTATAGGATTTTATTGCGGAGTCAATAACATCATCTCGATACAAACTGGTTTAATTACTTTAACGAATTTAACTGGTGTGATAGCTCCATGGATTTAAAATAGTATATTACCTTAATGTTTATAACTGGTGCAAAGATTTTATTCCTTGACCCTTTTAACCAATCCGATTTTTCCCTTCAAATAGTTTTTACAACTCGTTTGCATATGTGACAGTCAGATTTTGGACGTTTGGTTCCCTATAGATCCACTTGGGTTCGTATAGCAGATGCGACTCTTTTAAAGTTGAAAATATCCATTGTGTGTTGAGTTTTTTTTTTAATACATCTTGGTTTTTGTTCAAAAAGGATGAAGAAAGTTTTAACGTGAATTAAGTATTGATTAATGCTATCATTCTAATATCGATCATTTTGCTTAAATAATTTTGGGCTTGTTGCAATGTATCTTGGATATGGCTCCTATACAATGAGTAATGTTTTTTTTGCATTTGGATATTGTTCTAATATAGGTTGAAGAATTCTTTATTATGGATGGTGTATTGAATTATTGCTATCGTTCTAATATCAAATTGATATGGATATCCCTTCCAATATAATACATGTTACATTGGGGATTCTCAAATGAAGTCAAGCTATATAGATTATTTTGTTTTCATTAAGCTACAAGTATGTTATGCATGCTATGGTACTAATTTTTAGGTATTGATGTTCTCATTAACCTAGAATTATGTTATGATACTAACTATCATGTATGGATGTAGTATGACTAAACATGGCATGATTGAACATTAAATGAGTTATGTTAATTGGCTAATGGACCAGGTGTGTGCCTCGAAATTGATGATTGACTATAGAATTCTTGGTATATGTAACGTATAGGATGTTTTGATATGGTTAATTAATTTTAGGGTTAGTACCATAATTGGAATTGTCCAACTCACAGTTGTATGATATCAGACTCTTCGATTTGATAAGGCTAGTCGCTCTATATATAAGTTTGTGTGTGTGATTATTTTCCGCGTAAAGAATCAAGTGCCGTATCAAGAGTCTCAGGCCCTTTAAAGGCAGGGTTTCCACTCTTGCGACACACCTCGAAGGTCGTATCAGTAGTCTCGGGCTCTTTCAAGGAAGATACCCCACCACTGCAACTTCCTGACAGAGATTACTAGTTTCTGCCTGAGCAATCGGCCAGGAGCCTATATGACCTTCTCTCTCTCTAGAGCAAAGAACTAAGATTAAACGCCCTGCTTTCCTGTGCAGAAATAGTAAAATCTACTACTATGGATTCTTCTGCATGTGTTCATGTTGTACATAACATAGTATGGCCGTTTAATACTTGTAGTTACTTGTTGTGCGCCTTATGTCTATGGTCGTTTAATGCTTGCAGTTACTTGTTGTGCGCCTTATGTCTATGGTCGTTTAATGCTTGCAGTTACTTGTCGTGCACCTTATGTCTGTGGTCATTTAATGCTTGCAGTTACTTGTTGTGCGCCTTATGTCTATGGTTCTTTAATGCTTGCAGTTACTTGTTGTGTGCCTTATGTCTTCTTGTTGTGATCATTGTGGTTGTGTCTTGTTAGTCGTCGAGTGGAGACATAGAGTCAAGTGTGTCTGTTTCCTTTTTACACGTGAGCACACACCTTAAAAGAAAAAAAAAATTGCACCTGTTATCAGAGTTGTTGTCGTAATAAGGAGGACGTTCCATATGGCATCAGAGCGGGTTTGACCCATGGCTTGCGATTCGCTACGTCTTTCGTTGACATGATTTGATTTGATTATCTTGTTTCTGATCGAGTTGATTGTGTGCGTGTAGGTAATCATGGTTAGAGGATGCCGCGGAGGTAGACGACGGGGTGCTAGGGGAGGAGGCGTGACACCTCTAGTAGCATCCACGCCTGAGGGGTCTATCCCCCAGAGAGGCTAGCAGGTTCTCGGACAGGAGAAGATAGCAGTTGGCGATGTTGTTGGGATGATGAGATCCTTTCAGCGCATGTCCAAGGCACTGATTAGCCGATTGGACAGAGATGAGGCCAGGGCACCGACACCCGCTGAGGTTCCACCGCGCGCACCGGTCATTACAAGTAGCATTCACTGTGAACTCGAGAAGGTTAAATTTATCGAGTTCTTTGGTGCCCCGGATGGTGCCTCCGCTGAGGCATGGTTGGAGAATATGGCGATGTGCTTCGTACTCCACAATTATACCTCCAACATGAAGGTCCACATGGCGGTCTTTCAACTGAAGGGGAGTGCTCTTCTATGGTGGAAGACGCTCCTGCCGCAGCTGAACATGGTCGTTGAAGATGTGTCATGGGAACTGTTCGAGGAACGGTTCCGAGAGAGGTACCTTTCAGAGGAATTCAGTGAGCGACAACTCAATGAGTTCAATGCATTACGATAGGGAGGTCGTACGGTGCCCGAGTACGAGGCACATTTTATGGAGCTGCTCCGGTATGCTCCGCACCTTAACACTGAGAAGCTCAAGGTCAACAGGTTCATGTTTGGACTTAAAGGCAGCCTGCGTGAAAAGGTTAGGATCTTGATGCCTCAAACCTTGCACGACGATGTCCAAAACACCCTCATAGCAGAGGAGGAGCTTATCAGTGGGGGTCAGACCAGGACTCCAGCGAGACCAACAGGGAAGGGTTCATCTGGTACACCGCAGCATCAGACACGAGCGAGACATACACCAAAATATCGTGGCTTCCAGAGAGGATCCACTTTCACTACACCCCGACGACTGCCGCCTCAGCAGCGGGCACCTTATCATGGACCACAACATCAGTAGCAGCGTCACCCGTAACAACAACAATTTAGGCCTGTTCAGCAAAACAGACCTGGGTTTCAGGCCGGTGGGCCATCATCTTCTACTTTGGGTACCAAGACTACTAGGCCAAAGAAGGGGTGTTGGACGTGTGGAGAGCCACACTACCAGCATGACTATCCTGTGGAGAGGACCAGAGTGTCTGGATCAGCCAGACCCACTACCGTGGGAGATATGGGCAAGGCCCATCAGATTCATGCGGCGATGAATAACCGCTAGGCAGAACACCAGTTGACTATGCTCGAGACAACAGGTACTATCGCTGACCAGAACCTTAGTATTTTGATAGACCCAGGTGCTACTGAGAGTTTCATTTCTGGTGCAACGCTAAAAAGGATTAAGGTAAAGGTAGTTGAACATGACAAGTTTAGCTTCGTAGAGATGGATTCAGGAGCCAAACAAAAGGTTGGAGGAAAGGTTACGGGCTGTGCCCTTAACCTGGGAGAGTTTGTCATGAGGGTCAAATTGTAAGTCACGATCATAGGATCTTATGACGTTGTGATTGGTATGGATTGGTTGGAATCTCATGAGGTGATACTCAACAGTAAGACAAAACGATTGAACTTGGTCGATGATGAAGGAAACAGACGTGTGATTGTAGGAAGGAACCAGGGAGTATCCCTGAGGTTCATCTCTTCCTTACAGTTACGGAAGAGTATGCGCAAGGGGTGCAAGCTTTATGCGATCCTCGCGCTAAACGAAAAGGGAGTAGCGGAAGGTCTAGAATAGCTTCCGATGGTGAAGGAGTTTGTGGACGTATTTCCAGAGGATTTTCTTGGGATGTCGTCGAAAAGGGAACTGGATTTTACCATAGACCTGAAACTGGGGACCGAACTGATAGCAAGAACGCCTTATCGTATGTCGACCCCAGAGTTGCAAGAGATGAAAATGCAACTGAAGGAGTTGTTGGAACTGGGACTGATACGCCCTAGTGTGTCACCGTGGGGTGCACCAGTTATTTTCATACGAAAGAAGGATGGATCATGGAGGCTTTGCATTGAATACCATCAATTGAACAAGGCTACGATCAAGAATCAGTATCCCTTACCAATAATTGATGATCTGTTCGATCAAATGAAGGGTGTGACGGTGTTCTCCAAGTTCGATTTGTGATCAGGGTATCACGAGTTACGGATCCAGGAGGATGACGTCCCTAAGACCGCCTTTAAGAAGATATTTGGACATTACGAGTTTACTGTTTTACCATTTGGACTGACAAACGCCCCAGGGGTATTCATGAGTTTGATGAATGGGGTGTTCCGCGAGTACTTGGACAAGTTCATCCAAGTATTCATTGATGATATCTTGATCTAATCTCGGACGACGGAGGAGCATGACGAGCACTTGCGCTTGGTACTACAGTGTCTACGAGAGAAAAAATTGTATGGGAAGTTGTCCAAATGCTCTTTTTATCAATCAAGGATTCACTACTTAGGGCATGTCATCTCCGACGAAGGTATCGCCGTGGATCCAACCAAGGTTGAGGCTATTATGGAATGGCCTGCACCGACGAATGTCACAGAAGCGCATAGTTTTATGGGTTTAGCAGGATACTATCGACGGTTTGTCGAGGGATTTTTGAAGATAGCAAATCCGATCACGGAATTGCAGAAGAAAAAAAAGAAGTTTGTTTGGACCGAGAAATGCGCGGAAGAATTTTGAAGGCTTAAAGAGTTGTTGACCACAGTGTCGATACTAAAGGTCCCTGACATGGATGCAGACTTCTTGGTATGCACTGACGCATCCAAGGAAGGTTTAGGCGGAGTCTTGATGCAGGACGGACGAGTGATTGCTTACATTTCGAGGAAACTGAGAAGGTATGAGGAGAACTACGCTACACACGATCTGGAGTTATTAGCCATCATATATGCCTTGAAGGTTTGGAGACACTACCTTGTGGGATGAAAATTTGAACTAAGGACTGATCATTGTGGACTGCAACACATTTTTACGGAAAGCGACCTGAACGTGCGACAACGACGTTGGTCAGAATTGCTTAGCAAGTACGACTTTGAGATTACTTACATAAAGGGAACGGTGAACCGAGTGGCGGATGCTTTGAGTCGAAGGCCACGCATCTTTTTGGTGTTGCCTCTTCAGACGAATCTACGTGAGAAGATTATCACTTTACAACGTGATGATGACTGGTACAAAGAGGTCGAGGGTTTTTTCAGTCAAAACACAATGATGGTACCATGATATGAGGGATTTTCTTTTGATAGCGATGGGTTATTGAGGTTTAGAGGTCATATTTACATACCGCCAAATGACGAGTTGAGGATGTTGATCCTGAGAAAGGCTCATCGAGCAGTTTACATGGCTCACCTAGGAGTCATGAAGATGAGGGAAGACCTTAAACCCTTATTCTTCTGGAAGGGTATGAAGGTCGACATAGTCAACTTTGTGGCTAGATGTATTGAGTGTCAGTAGGTAAAGGCTGAACATAGACACCCGGCAGGATTACTTCAACCACATTCTATTTCGGAATCGAAATGGGAAGTTATCTCGATGGATTTTATTGTTGGATTACCACTGACAGCAAGGAGACACGACTCGATTTTTGTACTAGTAGAAACTCTACGAAGAGTGCTCACTTTATTCCTGTGCATATGACGTATCAGGCACCTGACGTTGCTAGAGTTTTCATCAGTGAGATTGTCAGGCTATATGGCGTGCCTAAGAGGATTATATCCGATCGAGGATCGGTGTTTACTGGACGATTTTGGACGATTTTCCCAGAGGCATTGGGAACCCAACTTAACTTTAGTACTACACATCACCCAGAGACTGACGGATAGACAAAACGAACAAACCAAACCTTGGAAGACATGTTGCGCATGTATTTGATGGACCAACAAAAGCGTTGGGAGGAATTATTGCCACTAGTAGAGTTCACTTATAACAACAGTTGCCAGAGCACCATTAAGATGGCGCCTTTTGAGTTTCTTTATGGGCGACCGTGTCGAACGCCCTTGAGTTGGGATCATCTTGAGGATAGGGTCCTGGTGGGACCATAAGTGATCCAAGAAATGGAAGAGAAAATGCAAACCATAAGACAAAGTATTAAAGAAGTGCAGGATCGACAGAAGAGTTATGTCGATGCGCACCGAGTCGACCGTAGTTACGAGGTCGGCGATTGAGTCTTCTTGCGGGTTAAACCGCATAAGAGTTCGATAAAGTTTGGAAAGGGAGATAAACTCTCTCCTAGGTTCGTGGGACCTTTTCGATATTATGGAGAGAAAGGGGCCCGTGGCCTATCGACTAGCCTTGCCTGATTCTTTGAGGCGTATGCACGATGTTTTTCATGTATCTGTTTTGAGACATTATATCAGTGATCCTACACACGTGATTGACATGAGTTCCTTGCAGGTATCGGATGAGGAAGCGCTCACGGCTGAGCCGGTCCGCATATTAGATCACCGCGTTCGACAATTACAATGTCGAACGGTAGATCAGGTCAAGGTCCAGTGGGACAGTTATAGTCTGCACTCGGCGACCTGGGAGGACGCATATGATATGCGCCATCAGTTCCCATTTTTGTTTGATATATAGACTTATGATACTGTGGTACTTTTATTTCGACATTTATACTGAGAAACTTTGGGATGAAGTTTAGACCAAGAGGGGTGTATGTAACATCCCACTTTGGCGCACTGAGAAAACTTACTCTTTGAGGACACTTGCTCACAAGTGATCTGGACTTTTATGATGATAGAACATTTATCCTTGATGATGATGCGTTATGATATATGACATGATGTTTTACTTCTTTGACATAGACAAGTGCTATTGACTCGGTTTTACTGAGTGTGCAGGGTTTTTGGACCTTGAGGATGCTGAGGCATTGATGGAACCCCTTGGACTCTGGATTGAGTCAGGGAGTGTGCTATTTGGGTTGATTTATTTACTGTGATATTACGTTGATTTGATGTTATGATGTGGACATGTTTTTACATGTTTGTTGATGATGCAGGTTGACGATAGCTTGCCGACCAGATTCGCATATGGAGTAAAGGGGCCACACACGATTTCCAGAGAGGTTGAGGGAGAGGCGTGGACAGCAGCCCTGCCACAACCTACTAGCACTCACTCCGTGGCTCGAACTGTAGGTTAACGATTACCTAGTTCAAGAGGATCCACGATGCCATGAGGTAAGACTGCGACAGTCGCTCACGATGATTCTAAGGGGTGCACAATAAGGCGGGGGCCTTATTCCTTAGAGCCCTTAGTCTCCCACAAGTTCACCTGGCAGAGTGTTGACTCCAGGGGTTATAGATGTCTACCAATCAGTCAAGTTGGTGAGTGGCACCCTTGGAGCACGTGGTGCATCCTGAAGGGCACGTCACGCGAAAGAAACATAAGTTAGCGAGTGGCACCCTTGGAGCATGTGGTGCATCCTGAAGGGCACGTCGCGCAAAAGAAGCAAACAAGGTGAGTGGCACCCTTGGAGCACGTAGTGCATCCTAAAGGGCACGTCGCATCGATGTTGATGAAGGAACAAACCTAGATGGCCCTACGACTTTTAACTCATTAAGAAATACTTAAACAACCTCCCTAAATAATTGTTTCCCAGTTCAGAATCTAAATCTAAGTCTAAAACTTCTCTAGGGTAAAATCTTGTTTAACCTTAAGAAAAAGACCCTATAAAAATAAAAATAAAAATTTGGACTAAAAACCACTTAAGTAATAGTTTTAGTCTTCATAAATTTATGGGGTAAAATGAAGAGAGAAATAATTTGATTAAAAATCCATGGTTTTAAATTGTAAAGAAGAAACAAATTATTTAACTTGTGGAAGTATAAAAAGATTTTAAATTAATAATAAAGGGAAAAGAGTAAATAACGCAACTGCCATTTTGGCTCTAATAAAAAGGGGAAAGAAGGGGATAATAAAAAATTAGGAAACTAAATAATGGAGGAAACATAATTAAGGAAAGTTGGGAACTTATGGTAAAAAGCGAGGTCAACATAGTAAGGAATCTGCAATTAAGAACCTTCTAAATTGAGCTAATTTAGCAACTTCATTTTTAAGGAAATTATTTAAAACATGTAAGGGGATCTAGGAACACCTACGAGGAAATATAGGAGCAACTCTAGGTGGGTGAGGGAAATGAGTAATTTAATAATTTAAAGAAAATAATTATTGGAGGAAAGAGGGGGATGGACGACACTTGTGCGAAGGAGAATATTTAGAATATTTTTATTAAAACTTAATTAAAATGTGATTTAGGGAAAGTTGGAGGTTGGAAAAACTCTATAAAAGAAAGGGAAGATGAGGAAGAAGGGGATCGACTGTTAGCGTAACGTTACACTGCCGGAATTGTGACTTGACTGATTACTTGTGGAGAGTTGGGATTTTCCAGCTTGGATAGAAGTGGTAGCTCGGCCTTGCCAGGTGAGATGGGAAGCTAGACATACCATATGGACAGTGTGTGGCCCCTTTGCAGCTTGGGGGAATAAGGGGGAAAACGAGTACCCCTAGCGTTGCCTAGGAGGTACCAGTGTAGTCTTGACGACACTCGAGGAAGGCAAAAAGGGCAACGATACGGTTCCTTCTTGAATGTTAAAATGTAGTAGGAATTATGATTAGTCTGACATGTGTATTGGTAGGTACGTTGATTTCTTGACTTAAGCCCTTCGCTACGGCCCTGGTGTTCATTTACTGTTGACGACCATTTATTTAGAGGAGTATCCAGAGATGTAAAAGTATTTTAACTTCGATCTGTGTTGGATTTTATTTATGGTTGGAATGTCTTGCTCCTTGGTGTGTTGATAACCTTGATCTCGAGTGATGGCGAGGTTCCTTGTTGTGCATTTCGATCGCCGGATAAGTCTTTCTCTGCAAATTGTCCCTGCATAGTATTAATGGATGAATTATGTCTTATGCCCTTGCCCCTTCGTGATTACCTAAATTTTATGGTCAGCGTTCAGGCTGGGATTTTACTGATCATTTGATGAAATCTTATGTTTCTGCATTACTCATCGATGTTGTATATTCCTGTTATGGTCAATTCACACTTAAATTATAGATGTGTGGCTCTACACTCCATTGACATAGCTGTTATAGTTAAAATTATGGGTTGTATATGCATGGAGGTGGAGTTATCAGAGTCTGATTCTTATCTGGTGTTGATACGTAGATACCAGGTAGAAGGTGATAAAATGTAACCACAGTGATCCTTTATGAATGCAAATTATATAGCAAGCTCACACCTCGATGGGTTGGTTATTGGCACGGTCGTTTTCTTGTTGGAGTCTGTCATGCGTTTTTATGCTTTAATGGCCATAGTATGTTTTATTTTAACTGGAAAATTTGTTTACATTATAATTCAAATGGCGAATCCGCCCTTCTTATTGCAATTAGTGATTACGCCTCTGATATGTCGGTGTTTATTCTCATTCTGGCACTCGACAGTGACATTTTTAAACTGTAGTCTTAACACTGAGCCTCGACCCTTTTTGATTTGGGGTAGCACTGTGCGGTTGGCAATTTCACCTCGGATTACAACCAAACCAACACCGACTCCTTAAAATCGAACCATTGAATAGCCTGCGATCAACTGGCATCTACAGCGAGTCTCTTTTCTCGTTGGGCGATTTATTCTCTGTCTGGTGCATGCCCAACGATCCCTCTGTTTTCTTTAGCAATCGTGTTTCTCTGCCCAATTTTTTTTTATTCTGAGCCTTCAATCTTTAGACCATCGGTCCCACCTGTGCGCTTTACTAGTTTGGAAAATCTGTAGCTGTTGTCATTATCTATCCTTCCCGTGTACTCACATATCCATGGGATAACAAAAACCGGCATCCAATTCATGTTAAAAGTGTAAATTTGACCCAATCGCTGAGAGTTCACTCTATGTGACTTAATTACCCTTCTGGTTGTTGCGATTTAATTGTTTTTGAGAGTTGTGTCCATTTCTGTTTAGTGGTTAGGAATCACTGTTGGTTTAGGTGAGCCTTCTTTGCGCTGGTAATGGCAGACTCCCAGCGAAATCCCCGTTGTTTCCCGTATTACGATTTACTAATTACCCGCCTTTACTTTTCACAGACTTCTCTGCTGCCATCAAAATTTACGGGACCTTTAAGCCAGCCCTGTCTTACCACTAAATATAGAATATTAGTTGTAGAGAAGATCGTTTTTACTTACTATTATTACTTAGCGATAAAAAGAAATGATTCTAGTTATTAAATTTGAGATGAAATTAATTATTTACTATATAGTAAGTTCCTTGAAATAGATGGATCCGATTGAGGTCTTTTAGCTATTAATGAGAAGCATTACCTACTGGAGATTGTTTGGATTTATATTTTACTTTTCTAAGGAATAGTCGTAGTAATTTTGTTTAAAGTTGATGAATGATTATGACTTCTTAATATTGGGATCTTGGTAATGTAATCATCTACGCATCTACTTAATTAATTCTTTTAATATTAGCCTGATGTATTTCCTATAGGATTTTATTGTGGATTCAATAGCGTCATATCGATACAAACTAGTTTAATTACTTTAACAAATTTAATTGATGCGATAGCTCCATGGATTTAAAATAGTATATTACCTTAATGTTTTTAACTGGTGCCAAGATTTTATTCCTTGACCCTTTTAACCAATCCAATTTTTCCCTTCAAATAGTTTTTACAACTCGTTTGCATTTGTGACAGTCAGATTTTCAATGTTTGGTTCCCTATAGATCCACTTGGGTTCGTATAGCAGATGCGACTCTTTTAAATTTGAAAAATATCCATTGTGTGTTGAGTTTTGTTTTTAATACATTTTGGTTTTTGTTCAAAAAGGATGAAGAAAGTTTTAACATGAATTAAGTATTGATTAATGCTATCATTCTAATATTGATCGTTTTGCTTAAATAATTTTGGGCTTGTTGCAATGTATCTTGGATATGGCTCTTATACAATGAGTAATGTTTTTTTTTTGCATTTGGATATTGTTCTAATATAGGTTGAAGAATTGTTTATTATGGATGGTGTATTGAATTATTGCTATCGTTCTAATCTCAAATTGATATGGCTATCCCTTCCAATATAATACATGTTACATTGAGGATTCTCAAATGAAGTCAAGCTATATAGATTATTTTGTTTTCATTAAGCTACAAGTATGTTATGCATGCTATGGTACTAATTTTTAGGTATTGATGTTCTCATTAACCTAGAATTATGTTATGATACTAACTATCATGTATGGATGTAGTATGACTAAACATGGCATGCTTGAACATTAAATGAGTTATGTTAATTGGCTAATGGACCAGGTGCATGCCTCGAAATTGATTATTGGTTGTAGAATTCTTGGTATATGTAACATATAGGATGTTTTGAGATGGTTAATTAATTTCAGGGTTAGTACCATAATTGGAATTGTCCAAGACAAAGTTGTATGATATTAGACTCTTCGATTTGATAAGGCTAGTCGCTCTATATATAAGTCTGTGTGTGTAATTATTTTTTGTGTAAAGAATCTAGTGTTGTATCAAGAGTCTCGGGCCCTTTAAAGGCAGGGTTTCCACTCTTGCGACACACCTCGAAGGCCGTATCAGTAGTCTCGGGCTCTTTCAAGGCACCCCACCACTGCGACCTCCTGACAGAGATTACTAGTTTCTTCTTGAGCAGTCGACCAGGAGCCTATCTGACCTTCTCTCTCTCCGGAGCAGAGAACTAAGATTAAACGCCCTTCTTTCCTGTGTAGAAATAGTAAAATCTACTACTATGGATTCTTCCACCTGTGTTCGTGCTGTACATAACATAGTATGGTCGTTTAATGCTTGTAGTTACTTGTTGTACGCCTTATGTCTATGGTGATTTAATGCTTGCAGTTACTTGTTGTGCACCTTATGTCTATGGTCGTTTAATGCTTGCAGTTACTTGTCGTGCGCCTTATGTCTATGGTCATTTAATGCTTGCAGTTACTTGTTGTGCAACTTATGTATATGGTCGTTTAATTCTTGCAGTTACTTGTTGTGCACCTTATGTATATGGTCATTTAATGCTTGCAGTTACTTGTTCTGTGCCTTATGTCTTCTTTTTGTGATCACAGTGGTTGTGTCTTGTTAGTCGTCGTGTGGCGACGTAGAGTCAAGTGTGTCTGTTTCCTTTTTACACGCGAGCACACACCTTAAAAGAAAAAAGAAAAAAATTGCACCTGTTATCAGAGTTATTGTCGTAACAAGGAGGACGTTACATGAAACAACATCACATATCAGAAAAGGGTATGTGGATTTTATTGAGAAAGTTGAAACAAATATACTTTATTTATATTGGAAGACTATGGTATATAATCATAAGTTCATTTGTTAAAGGTGCTTAGTCATAATCCAAGAAAGTTAAAGGTGGTTAACCATAATCTATGATGGTTTAAGGTGGTTAGTTAAAAGTGATTGTTATGTGCCTAATCACGACATAGATAACATCTTTATAATAAGGTCATATGTGTACAAATGTTCTATTTATATAATAACGACATATATACCTAACATAAGTTTAGGGTTAGTGTTTATGTATCTTACTAGTCCCTGCTAAAGTAGGGAATATTGAAATCGATTGCAAGTCAAAATCATTTTGACTTTTGTAAATTTACCAAAAAATTAACAATGTTTTATAATGTTTTGTTTTGCATGCTTAAATAATGGAAATTCTCGTACTTTGTTTTGCAAAATGTATAGACCTGATCACGTCAACCATAGTATTTTGTCTTGGGTTTTGTTTTGCATGCTTAAATAATGGATGATCTCTCATAAATTAATAATTATATGTAATATCAATAGGTTATCTTGTCACTAATGCCAATAGGTTATCTTGTCACTAATGTCAACAAGTTTACCCATTATTTATTACAATATGTTGAGGATAGCAAATAATTTATGCAGAAGAGGGAAATGTTATTAATATTTCTCTGGGTGAGGTGAAACTTTCAGAATAGTCTCTTCTTGAATATTTGGTAAGCTTATCCCTCTTTCATTGAAATTAGAGGCTTCCTCCAATTTTTCTTTTTACAAGTTGAAATTGCAGTTTTCTTCTTTGTTTTACTATTTTATCTTCCACACTCATGCATTAAATCTCTTTGTTTGTGGAAAATAATGTGAGTTCTATTTGAAATTTGTGAATATTATGGGAAGATCTCGTAAATATTATGGAATCCACATACCCTTTTCCATAGAATATACTAACTAGATCCAAAAACAAAAGACATGAAATATGGTACTACACATACTATAATATATTATCAAGGAAAACAAAAGATACATGAAATTTGGACATTTGAACAAAAATTTACAAGTTAAATGAGTACA
Source organism: Picea engelmannii (assembly GCA_009831015.1). Lineage (NCBI taxonomy): Eukaryota > Viridiplantae > Streptophyta > Pinopsida > Pinales > Pinaceae > Picea > Picea engelmannii. The sequence continues at coordinate 778,793 of ML779123.1, read as the reverse complement.
TCAGTAAAAAATAACATACTAACCTTGCAAATTCAAAATCCGAGCTATGTAGATTGAGAATTGGATTTGTTCAAACGGTGGGTGACGGAAAAAATAAACAGCTCAAACAAAATCCAAGAAAAATGTTGCAACTATAGCAATTATGTCACAAAGTCTCTTAAAGTCACGTATATATAGATCAAATAGTCAACTAGCCGTTAACATTGACCAATGAGATAGGCAAAATTTTCGTCGCTATTGAAACGAAATTATGTCGCTATTGCGATGAAAATCCCAACTAGATTAAAATAATATTTTTGTGGATATTGTGATGAACTTTCGTGGAAATAATGATGAAAATCCCACCCTGTTTAAAAAAATAGATGAAACTAGTGGAAGTGTGGAAATATTTCGTGGAATAATCTGCCCATATGTAGTAGTGTCATATGTCATATATCCAAATTCGTTTTTGCCTAGGTCTTTTTTCCCCTTGGGAATTTTCGCAGATTTCCAAATCCCTAATTTTTATGGGCTGCCAATGGCCAAATTCTTGATTTTCCACTTGTAACAATCAGCCCTGAGGTAGTTCCAACATGTTCCACACTCATGGAGTCATGGTCAATTGATTTTAACATGAATATTCCATTTGTCCTTCAACAATATTTATAAAATATTTTGTTTCATACAAGTGTCACAGTCAAATAGTTAGTTGGGTCAAATTAGATCTCTGCCCAACATTCATAATCACCAATTACAATTAACTAAATTCAGAATTCAGAATTTCCATAAATGAAAAAAAAAAAATCCAATTTCGAATTTACCAAAAACGGAAATAATTTTCCTAAGAAATTTCAAATTCAAAAATAATTTATTTTTGGGGGATGTTACACATTGCCACATCATTTTTGTCAAATAGTCTCTCCAAAGGAACTAGTCCCTTGGGAATGTGATTGCTAGGCAACTGAACAATATAGTGATTAGCGATTTATTCAGGAAAACATCGGCATGAGGATTACTTTTAGAATCATGATATTGATCAATATGTAGTGTAGAAAACTCATATACTTTCCAATGCTTGACATTGCCAGGTATCTCAAGATCATCCTCAAATACTTTCCAATGCTTGACATTGCCAGGTATAAAGGGTCTGTAATTTACTTCTACATCATACTTGAGCTTTGGTGGCAAAAGGACTCCAAAATTGCTCGCTGAAACAACCATATAATTAACCATGATGTTTTTTTCTCTTGGAATAAATGAAGTGTTGAAAGATAGGAAAAAATTGTCAATAAGGTCCCACACTTCATTTCTATAACTTCTTAGCCTAGGGTACTTAGCTTGGTAAATATTTATGACTTGATGGAAAATTAACTAAGCATCCCCAAATACTGATATATCTTCAGTTCCCATGTCTTTTGCAGCCCTCAAACCTAAGACGAGAGCTTCATACTTTGCCACATTATTGGTAGATTTGAATGCTAACTAGTAGGACATAGCTATAGTCTCTTGAGTGGGTGAAACAAGAACCACTCCAGCACCAACACCTTCCTTAGAAGAGGCTCCATTGAAGAACATTTTCCACACATATGTGATAGGAGGGGAATTTTCTAAAAATGTAATAGGCCGCTTTTTGATTTCTAGGGGAGGTTCAGGAGCATCGGTGAGTTGCGACAAATATATCCCAAATCTGTGTCAAGAGAAAAGATAGGATGGTTTGTGGGGTTTGTTTCATCACTAATAGTGTAAGCCAATTGAGCTTCCTAGTAAAGTCTCCTATGCTCACTCCTAAACATTGGAATGGTAGCATAGGTGAGGTCCATCTGCAAATTTCTCCTTAGTATTTTTATCCAAGATCTAGACAGATGTCCATGATCACTCTTTTCATGGGCAACTGGAATAAATATATGACCAAGTCTTTGATAACCCCAAGGCACTTGATCTTACTTGAGTCGAAAGAATATAAGTCATGGTAGGATTTTGTAATCTCTAGACCGAGCTCTTCAATGACAATTTTAGGCATAAGATTATGAGATGCCCTTGAATCCATCAAACAGTTGTGTAACACCTTGTCATATATGTTCAGTGAAGTATGGAATGGAGGGGATGAATTGTCTCTATCTTCTACCAAAGGACCTAGGATGACTTTGGCTTCTCATCTTGGAGGTTTATTGATTCTGTGGAATGATACAAAGGTTTGGGCTGCAACATTTTGGAGAGGCACCTTTTGAAGTATTTATTATTGACCAGCTCTGAAATGGGTACAGGGATTCTAATCTTTTGTATTTCATGCTAAAAGATGAAAGATGAGGGGGCCCTTAGAATTTATCTCACTTATCGAATATGAATTTTGACCACCAGTGGGGGGGTCTGTTCCTTCTTTTCCTTTCTTCAGTCTGCAATATCTTTAGCAGGTTTTCTGATCTGGTAGGCCGATCAGGGATGTCATATTTCCCCACTTTTTGTTTGGACATAATATTATATCAGTTTGGAGTGTGGCTGGCCTCTTTCCCTTTACTCAGCTCATTTAGTTGATTACCGATGAGGGCGTCTTCGTATGCAGAATGAGTTAAATGAGGGGACAAAGAGGTATCTCCAAGGAAATGAATATCAGGATCAATATCATCTTCATCCGTAACCAGGTTATTTTGGAGAGGAGTTTGGATTTTATGATCATCCTTGTCCCTGTTTCTCTTATCTCTTTGGATGGTATTAGGGGCATTAGTAGGTCTCCTAAAGTTACCTTTGTTATCAAAATTTTGGGGATTCCTATAGCTCTGCTTTCCTTCCAATTTGACCCTTTCCATTCTCGAAGAAAGTGACTTTAGTAGTTTGGTTACTTCATCCATTTGAGGGGGGGAAACAAAATAAATAGAAGTCGAACATTTAGACCTACCTTTTATTCTATCTCTATCAACCTTACTCCTAAGCTTGCTAACTTCCAATATATTAGATTCTACTTCAACGGATGCATCTTGCATATGAACTAAGGAGGTGTCTCTTCTTTCTCTCAATAGGAGGCGAAAATCAAGGTCGAAAGCATTAGCATAAGTCATCTTGGTGGAGGTTTCTGTAAGTGTAACTTCAATGGGGATCTTTTTATACATCTTATTAAATCTCTTCGAGAAGTCTGAAACAAATTCCCCTTCTTCTCTCTTAAGTACCCCAAATTCTGTAATATAAAAAGGAGATCTTTTTTATTCCCCCAATTTCTTAAGAATGAATCATCGAGAGAAGCAATCTCGTCAATAGATCTAGGAGGAAAGTCCTTAAACTAATCCCTAGCATCACCATCAAGGATCTGTACAAAAACTCTCATCCATACATATTCATTTTTTATGGCCTGGATCTCTACAAATCTATAGAAGGATGCAAGGTTCTCTTGTGCAGTCATGTCTCCCTCTCCTGTGAACTGAGACATGTGCTTAAGGTAGTTGGTGGCTGGGAGTGAATTCATAGGCTAAGATAAAACCAAAATGGCATATCTAGAAGCCAATACCTCAGCCATCCTGTTCCTAGGAGGATTAACACCTGCCATTTGGATGTGAACTAGAGGGGATGGAGCTCGGACATGCGATACTGGGGTTGTGCTTCTGGGCGAAAAAGGAAAAGGATTAGCCTTAGGAGATAAAGATGAGGGGATAGAGGTAACAGAGGTTTCCCCTTCTATAACTGCAACAAATTTAATAAGAGGAGGAGTAGGAAAGTCGTCTAAGGTCAAATATCTCTCCTTCCACTTCACAACTTCAGGGGAGAAAGGAGTTTCAAAGATCTCTCCTTCCAAACCAAGAATAGCAGGGGAGAAATCGACAGAAAAACTCCAAAACCTTAAATTTCTTGAAACTCCAGTAGTTTGTATAATAGGAGAATCCGAAACAATTACTGGGTTGGTAAAGAGGGATTATGAAAATTATCAAAAAAACTTGGTACAACAGTAGAGGTACATTTTTTAGCAATCTTTCCCTTTCAGCTAATTTCCTCTGGATAAGATTCAGATGTTGCTAGAGGCAGCAATGAAGTGGACCTTGTGTGCCTTCCTTTAGAATCTAGAACTGAAAAAGTGGAGTCGAAACAATGGATTAGCCAGACGATGGAGTCTCGAGGTGGAGGTTGCAATATTCAATGGTATTGATGTCTGATGCATCTTCAGAATCAATAGCTCATTTTCGTTCTACCTAGGGAAATGTCTCCAATTCATTCTTCAGCAATGACGCCATAAATGTTAGCACCAAAAGTCACCTCTGTATTGTTGCAGAGGTAAGCTAAATACCCATCAATTTGTATGTCACAATGAATAATTTAAAGGGGGTCGAATGGGTGTGGACTCAGGATAATATCATTTAAACTCAGAAAACTGGATCAGCATGCACCCACAAATGAGGTCTCGATTCAACTTTAGTCAGTAATTTGTAATAAGGGTGAGTAGGAGGAAGAAATTGAGGAGAAAATGAAAAGGTTTACTTTGGACAATAGGTCCTCCAACAACCTAAGGAGGAAAAACTCAGAAAACAAGATCTTCTTGGATTCAAAATTTAGGAGACTGAAAACACTATAACTGGGCTATAATTGAACATACATTACAACTTATTCATAAACATCCATGTGAATCCTTCAATCATGACCATTAAGTATCAGAGGCAATAAAGCATGAAAAAGGAAATTGACTTTCATTAAAAAAAAAGTGGCAGATCGAATTACATAACCATATAACCATAGTGCTTTGTAAAAAATTTACAATGCAGGAGCGTAGCTCAACCCTCGACCATAACAAAATAACAAAACTGGCTACATATAATCATAACAACTTGTCACTACAGTAAAAGATTTGAGTCGGCGAGCTCCCTATCAAACTAAACATGCACATGATCTTCTAGTAGACTGTGCATGCAGTCTTTTGTCAGAATTCCCATGCAGTTCCCTATCAGACACGATCTCAGGAGGTTTGCCAGTCCTTTCTAATCTTTCCATTTATGGGGGGGAGACGATGTTTCAACCACCTTCCCCGATTTCATTTAACTATCTGCATCGGGACGAGGATGAGGCCTGAGTCAACTCAGAACCTGGAACATGTGGTGGCCTCTCCTTGCTCTTTGGCCATCTGGATCTGTGTCAGCTACTGACGAGGATCTGGTGCAACTGTCATGAAAGCTGATTGGACGGGTAATTTTATAAGGGAAACAAAAAAACCCCTTTACAAAGATGAGTGATAACATAATGGAATTCAATATAATATTTAATTGGAAGGAATCAATGGTTCCAAATGGTGCTGCAGAAGAAGATATATATTTTATAAAAAATGACCAATCTATGGGTATTATTGTCAAAAATACTCCTAGTCCAATTCCTTCACCAACATCCTTGTAGGAGAAACAACAAATTTATTTTTAGATCATATTAAAACACTTATTTGAATATGAAAATCAAGAACCTCTTCACATTATTATACAAGGAACTGATGGAAATGGAAAGTATTTTCTTATTAATTGTATTTCTCATTCTCTGTCCTCTTTAGTAGTCAATGGACATAGTCCTTTTCTTTTTACTTTGAGTGTAGCTGACACAAAGTGGCATGACTTACATAATGTCATCCAAAAAATGCACATTGTTGTCGTTTAAATGAACATCATAAAAAATTTGAAAATGTCATCCAATACCCCCATCTTATTGCCATGTTTATGCATCAAATGTTTCATATCTTTGAGGAAGAAGTCATCAAAAAATATCTTCAAGCTAAAGACATTTAGTACATCTTTCTATTTTTGTATTTTATTTATTTATTTTTTGTT
>ML779123.1:663359-762516 GCA_009831015.1 Picea engelmannii | reverse complement strand
GCTTGGAACGATGGCAGTTCTTCCTGCCATGGAATTTCTTCAATTGGACAGCCAGGGACCTCTGCACTGTGTGAGGTTCGAACTGGGACCTCCAAGGCTTGTGGCATTACAGTGCATGTCAGGTCATCTCGTAGCATCTCGAAGCATGGAAGCTCCTCCTCTATAATGCATATGGACAGCTCGACCATAGGTTCTGTGTCCCTTTCGTTACTCACCCCAGGCTTCATCCCGTCCCGATTGCATCCAGCCTTCTGCTCAGCCATGGAGTCGAGTAACAATCGCCTCTCTGCACGGGCTCTTCTACGCATAATTGAGGACGCCAGAGACATTGCTCTCTCTAGTTCCTGCTTCCTACGACGCTGCTCCCTGTGAGCAACCCAGGAAGAGCCTCGACGAGGCCTACCTCGCTCACGAACCATTGAAACCAGGTGGTTCGAGCAGGGAGCAAGAGAGAACCTCACAAGTCCAGGGTTCACCAACCAAAACAACAGCCAGAACAGGTCCTGATCCAAACATCTCAGCCTAAAATTTTCCCAGACCACCGAGCTCTGGAATGCCACCCCAAAACGCATGGAATGAATGTTTAACGGGCGGGCAAACATCAATTCGAAGTAATAACTAGACTCCATTAAAACCTGTCCTTCCGCATCCATGACCGGATTGAACTCGCGAGAAGAGTAAATGATCGCGCGAGTGAACTCCCCAGGTGTATTATCCCTGCGATGGCCGGCCCCCATTGTTAATGCTAATGCGTGGGTGGTTGCCATCCGCAGTTAAATCAACTGTTAAGACTGCTCTGAGTGCGGGACCAGGTGTCACTGACTCGGAGTGTCGTGTCACCCCATCCGGGTAATGATAATAAAATATTAATCCAATGATACAATAAAAATTAATATAAATCATTAATACATTAATAAAGTAATACATTAATAAAATAGCAATACATTGAGCTTAATGACGTTAAAGTATTAATATATTAATGTATAATATAACATATTGAATTATTAATACATTAACAATTCATTATTAAAGTAAGATGTGTTGCATAACCCCTGTATTGGATAGTTACTAAAATTTTAGAAGATTATTTAAAAATCAAAAAAATTGTATTTAATGGATGAACAATACTAAAATTTAATAAATCTATAGAGAAATCCTAAATTTCAGGAAAATTGTATTTATTAAATAAATACTACACAAATTTCCAATGGGATAAAACCACAAAATTACTTCAACTTTACCAATGTTGTTATTGCAATTATGAAGTAAAGTCTTATAATATTTTACGAAGTTCAAAACGTTGTAGTGATTTTTACGTGTACATGCTAACTTCACAAGAGTTGGTCATGCAATCGATTTTACAATAACAGTAACAATATGAACAAAACAAATACCAGCAAGATGAATCAAATAGACCATTTCACTGACGTGTAAGATGAATTTCTCAAATGTCTTTTCTCTTCATGCATGGGAAGAGTGAACATGGGAATGCTTGCAGTTCCTGACACTATGACGGGAGAACTCTCAATTTTTTTGCTCAACTAAATTATTAGAATATGACGAGAAGAGTAACAGCAGGTGATTACAATCTAAATATGACAAGCTTTTTCTTCTTTTCACGGAATATTTTACTATTTTGATTCAAAGGTGGGAACTGGGATATGATTTCAGAGATTTTAGATCATGGTGATATGAAAGGATTTAATTTCAGGTTAATTATGCAGAGGTCGTGGTAATCCCATGTGCAGTTGTAGTTGTTAACTATCACGAAAATGACTGAGGACACGAAGTGACAGTTAAAAATACTACAAAAAATTTCAATGAGATAAAATCACAAAATTAATTCAACTTTAGCAATGTTATTGCAATTATGAACATGCACACCATTTGGTTAAAAGGAAGCAAAGTCTGTAAGTTAGCAAAGTTGTAGTAATTTTTTCTATGTTCGTTGATGACCTAACATTATAATAATAATATAAATTATTTTATTTATAAAATAAACACCTATGCCAAACCATAAAAAATAAATATATGTGTACATGTTAACTTCACAAGAGTTGGACATGCAATCAATTTTACAATAATAGTAACAATAGAACCAACAATATGAAAAACAAATACCAGCAATATAAATCAAATTGACAATTTCACTCACATGTAAGATGAATTTCTCATATAGCTTTTCTGCTCATGTATAGGAAGAGCGAACATGAGAATTGTTTCAGTTCTTGATACTGATGGGAGAACTCTCAATTGTTATGCTCAACTAAATCATTAGAATATGGCGAGAAGAGTAATGGTAGCGGATTATGATCTAAATATGAGACATGTTTTCTTATTTTCACCCAAGATTTTACTATTCCGATTCAAAGGTGGAAACTGGGATATGATTTCAGAAATTTCAGATCATGGTGATATGAAATGATTTAATTTCAGGTTATTTATGCGGAGGCCATATCAGGGAAATTATGGTAAGTTCGACACGAAGTGACCATGTTTATGGACCGTGGTGATTGGCGGTACCATGGGCATAGGATATGGCATGGTTGGTAGACACACACCACTGAAACCAACACATATCTTCTCTCGGCCCAATAACCCCTCACATTTTTGACCAACCCCTCGCATTTATGAACTGCCGTCAGCTCGACAATAAGGGGTTCATTCCCCTAGCCAATAGAATCCCTCGAAAAGCTGTACCCCCCCAAAAAAAAAAACATTAACAATGTTCAACTTTAAGAAAATCTCACAAATTTAAAACTTCCGGAAATCATTTTAACAAAAGGAACTAATTAAGTAAACATTCCTCCTCCAGCCACGATACTTTCTATAAAAGAAAGTAACTGGAATGTAACTGGAATTATGTCACAACAGAAAATTTAATTGGTTTTGGTAATATAAATATACCTTATATTCATAGTTGGCATGTGACTTGTGTACTCTGGGAAACAATGTAATTTAGTTTTTAAGTTCATTAAAAAGATATCATCTTTTCTTTTTTCAAGTAGCATATTCTTTTGCTTACCAGAGTTATCTTTAAGGCTATTTTGTGTATGATAAAGTTTAGAGTTAAGGTTAAAAGTTAATGGATATAACAAGGCTTATGGTAATTTAAAAAGTTCATATGGAATATATGATATCACATAGTTGAGAAAACTACAACCCATCCCATGGATATAAGTAATTTGGTTAGATTTCAGTCACTTATTTATACATTTTCAAATGATTAGATCTTGAAAACTGAAAAGCATGAATAACACAGTACCATATAAATTATTGGTCAAAATCATTCAAATTTATTTTGTATCTATTAACTAAAACAAAGTCCAGGGGCACAAAAAATTAACATTGAAATCAATGCTTAAAATAATAAATTCATTAGTTGCAAAAGGATACTACCTTCATTTATTAAACTGTTCCATATGTGTATAGCCACCATCCTTTTTTTCATCATCTATTAATTAATTCAACCTTGAGTAAAAAAATTTGAATTATTTTAAAGTATGACATCAGAAATCAATTTTACATATTTTTTTGAATTATTTAAAATTATTTATGTAACATTTCATTTGCTATTGAATTCGACCCCTTATTGTGTCGAAATCAGCTTCATTTGAATTAGTTCATGCATGGGTAACCAGCTTGTGTGAGCTCCAAAACCTAAGGAAACTCGTCTCCTTATGCATAGTTTTGTGACATGCTTTCAATTCTAGAGGCATGGAATTTATGGGTGACTGCTTCTTCTACAACCGACTAGTGAGTCATTTGCATGTAAACCATTCTGTTCCAGGTAACTTGTGTTAGTTTCTTTTCCATTTAAATTTAAAAATCATTTTTGTAGGTTTACAGTATTTAATATTTAATCTTATTAAAGATTTTTAATTTTTAATTAAGAGTTTATGTTAATATTTAAGACATATCCTCAAATCTAATTAACACTTCCTAAATTTTATTGTTAATTGTAACATTTTTCAATTGATAATTCTGAAATGTTGTAGTTTACCTGTTCTATTTATTTATTTATTTTCAGTGATTTTTTGTTTATTTTTTTTCAATATTTTATGAGAATTTATTAGATTTGTAGATTTGAGTGGTTAATTTTGGAAAAAAACAAAAACAAAAACTTAGAACATTTAGACAACTTCATTCAGAAACAAAGCAAAATTTTAAATAACCACTGAAATTGAATAGTGAATATTACTGATTAAATTGAATAGTGAATATTGATTACTGCTACAAACATGTGAAATCTTAATTATAATAAATAATGTGAACAACAAATCATAATTACAAGTTCCAAATGTCTAAATTGAAAACCCTATACACACATATATTCTCACTATACACCTGTGTTAATATATACCTTCACCAATATATACCAATATTGCTATATATATATATATATATATATATATATATATATATATATATATAATATGTCTATATAATAGGCATTTAGTAACTTAGTATGGCTTGTAATGTAGTATAATATACCTATATAGTTTTATGTACTATTGAAAAGATGCAAGTTAGTTCTACTTCATATTATTCATTACTTAGGCTATATATTTGTACATTATAGTGAAGGTATATGATTTCATATGGTATTGGTATGGATCATTTAGGAAAAATATCAAAATAGAAAATTCTCATATGGTAAATTGTGATTATCAACAAAACCTTGAACTACTTGATTTTTTGAGGTTGTCAATTATTTTTACTTTACACATCAACATTTAATTTTAGTTACTTTCTTATTTTTAAAATTGGACCTTAATAGTTATTCAAAATAGTCAGTGCATATTAAAGTGACCGCTTTTACTTTTCTATTGTAATACATAAGGCATGAGGGCATGAGTGGCATAAAGGGATGTTTTAAAATTAGATATTGTAAAATGGTGTTAAAATCAATCCAAGTGATAATATTTTTTTTCTAATACTACTAGTAGAATGTGGATGAGAAAATGAACTTTTGAATACCACAAAGAATCACTAGTATTTAAAATTGGAATCATGTAAATATTCTTTTGAAAACTACATGACTCAACCATTAAAACTTCTATTATGACACACTACCGTTTAAATGATTCCAGCAGTGGAAAATTATTACATGTAAAATAAACTATACAAGAGACTAATCAATGCAAACTTCTATTATGATACACTACCGTTTAAATGATTCAGCAGTGGAAACTATTACATGTACAATAAACTATACAAGAGACTAATAAATGCATTTTTGGTGCATTCTCAAGGATATCTAAGTTCATTAATATTTTTTTTTTTTTTTTTTACCAAAGTATCATACTTAAATCACAAAGCTCCACATTTACCTCTTGAAATTTGGCTGCTATCTAACCTGAAGTCTTTGACCCTTTTGCATTAGTTGTATTTGGATTGCAAATAAATATTAATTTTTAGCTCATAACCAAAAAGAGAAACCCACCTGAATAATCATCTTACAACACAAATTTGGTGAATGCCAAAGTACAAATAGAATGCCAAATAATCCAAAAATATCGCCAATGTATAAAGATAATCTTACATAATTAAAAAACCAAAAGGTTCCTTCATAATTCCAAACTATAATTTATAATTGTATTCACATATCTATTAAAACTATCATCACTTGAATCACCATTAAATTGAACTATCATCACTTGAATCACCATTAAATTGCAACTACCAAAATTAAATATGGATCCCAAATTTTTCCTAAAATATTGATGAACACTACAATTTTGAGCCTGAACTACCAACATAGTGTGAGCCAAGAAAACATAATCACTCAGTCACCACACACACATATAATTCCATCCATATCTCGAGTTACTAGACACTTGAAAGTGCTTGTTATTACAACGACCATTCTGGAAACAAAAAGATCCCACATGGAGAATAAAAAAGAAAAAACCACATAAGATATTTTGGATATTTTGGTTTGTTAGACATTATACAATACCTACATACCCAAAGAACAAAATTCCATACATCACATTTCATATGGATACAACTAGTTAAACCTCGACTCTGAACTTATTAAGATATTTGGAATTACAATGACAAGAAATTGCATGATCAAGGGAGGCACTGTGAAGATTAAGAAACATACCATGTAACTATAAACTACTCAAAATGGTGGTGCACATATACAAAATCCATTCACAATTCTAAATGAACATGTTTAAATAAAATTGTCATCACCTTAAATTTATATCTTATTGTTGTTACTAGACAATGATAGTCTAGATCCAAAATCCATTCACAATTCTAAATGAACGTGTTTAACCTTAAATTTATATCTTATTGTTGTTACTAGACAATGATAGTCTAGATCCAAAATCCATTCACAATTCTAAATGAACATGTTTAACCTTAAATTTATATCTTATTGTTGTTACTAGACAATGATAGTCTAGATCCGTTGAGATAGGATATGCATAATCATACATTCAAAGAAGAGCGCATTGAATATAACTACTATTTCACTATTAAGCTAAAATAATTATCAATAAGTTGATATAAATCCAATAAAAAGCTACAGGTTGCAAAATAAAGAAAACATTATATTGTTTTTATTTGGTTATGATAGAAACCCTAAATCATCATTAAAAACCTCTGAAATGAGAATAAAAACCAATAATGGCTGAAATTATACGAATTTTATCCAGGAAGAACAAAGCTATGGTTTAAACAACAATATAGAAACGCTGGAAGAAAATGAATTGAGTAAAACTACCGAGAATTATCCTTGTTCGGCCTAGCTGTGAGACAACTACGTTGTCCGCAATCCCGGTGTCTCCATACCCTTATGGATTTTTTGTCAGGGTCCGTGTACAAAATCCCTTCTGCAACAACTCCTGTTGAATTTATTCGCTCGCCTGGCTTCAGCATCGATGCAATGCAACTAAAATAATGAGGGGATTTGGGGGAATTGAGGGGAATCAACTTTCCATCAAGCCCATAAACGCACAAAAAGGTTTGCAATTCAAGTTCCTCCGCCATTTTTCCCTCGACTTGCTGCAAGATTTCCTCCAATCTCTTCTAAAGATAAACACACCATCATCTCTTCTAATTTGGGTAGGGTCTTAAGTTACAGAGGGAAGCAATAGCAGTGGGGACGCGATGTGGGAATAGTAACACCATTGACCAAGCAGGAACCTGGTAATATCGTTGATAAGATGGAACATGGCAATGACACATGTCAGACAATTGGCTTAGGTTTATGGACAATTGGTATGGATTGTTGGTTGTCATTGATGTTAACAAATGGAGAGTGATATTGTAGATTGATGTCAAACCTTAGTGATTGATGTCAACCCTTGGAGAACCGTGGTAGCGAATTTCGATAGAACAAAGGCATGGATAAGGGACCTGAGTCTCTTTGAGGTATAAGGGCATGAATATCAATTAAATTATAGGTAACCTTATTCTATATGGATAGTACATGTCATGCCATTTCTGGTGATATGTGGAACGTCACATAAATCCTCACGGTTATATAGTTATGGCCTTGTGAAGATCGAAAACCCTCATGAGTTATCTAGATGCCCCTAGAAGGTCAAAGAAGTAAAATTACTCTAGAAACTCCTAGAAGAAGTTGACTAGTCAAAGTGGTTGAAACTAGGAGTTAATCATGGGTATAGTTGTTGCATTAAGAAAATAATTAAAAATAAATTATTTGCAACAAGAATTTGTGATTTTGGTAATTATGGTAAAGTAGTTGTGATAGTTGTGATGAGAAGATTGAATAGTCAAAATGGTTGACCAAGAAATAAATTAAATAATAAAGTGGTTGCAACAAGAAGTTGGTTAATGGAAAATAAGTTATGAATTGAATAATTATATAAAAGTTAGTTGCAACAAGAAGTTGGTTAATGGAAAATAAGTTATGAATTGAATAATTATATAAAAGTTAGTTGCAACAAGAATTTTTTAGTAAAGATAAATTATTTAAATAATAAAGTAGTCAAAGTGGTTAAGTGGACAAAGTGGTTAAGTTTATACTTCTAGAGGAAGCTACTTGGAGAGTATAAATAAGAGAGAAAGGGCCTCCCATTTGCATCCATTGAGCATATTGAATATCTACAGGTGACTAAGGTAACCAAAGGATATCTAAGGAAAATTTCATAGGGAAGGTGAAGTAAACAAGGCCGAAATACAAAGGAGAATAAACTCTTTTGATGATGCTTTATAAGGTATATTATTTACAGGTCATCTCACCATTTTTTCAATAACATTTTTTCTACAATGATTTAGACAATGACATCTAGAGCTTGTGGGTCGTTGTATTTTGGGAGTTACACTCAGTGGAAAATAGGTTTGTGGCTAGTCCTGAAACTAGTCTAAAACAAGTGTTTCAGGTAAATACGTCATAACTTCTTCATAACAGATCCAAATTCAGTAAGACCAAATGTAGTGGTTAGCGTACATTCTGTAGTATTTTCTGTATCATTTTCATATCCATACAACAAATATACTATGTGGGGAAATCTCCACAAGGTTTCTCTTTAGAATAAGCCACAACTCAACAAGGTGTGTCATTTTTTCTATAACTCCTTTTATGAGAGGTTCCAAGTAGTGAAACCTAGAAGAATTGCATAAAAAAAATTGAAGAAAATTTTCTAATGTTTTCAGATATTTATTCATTACAGGTACATAGTTATGATTATTGCAAGTTAGGTTTTCTAACAAATCCAAAATTAGTCATGTGAAAGTAAAGTAAATTTTTATGAAAATGCTAGTCTCTTGTTGTTAAAGATAAGGAAGGTTTGCAGGTATGTGATCATATACACCAGGCATGTTAAAGAGTTACAAATCAGATTTGGATGATGAAATTGATGAGGTATTTTGGTTGAGGTATGTTATAGATAGAGGTTGTATAAAAACGAGGTTTTGGCACACGGTTTGATGTAATGGTTTATGGTATTTGGTTATGCATAGTTTGATGTATTTCTAGAGAACTTTTGATGGTTATATTTGTACATGTATTTTGTATATTGTTGAAGTACATATTGGGTACATGGTTCAGACAAGTATTTGATGAGTTAGCACATACATGAGGTGTATAATTGATGAGGTTGGTACATATTGATGAGTCATAGTTGATGGACGATTGGTACATATTGAGGAGTCATAGTTGATGCATGATTGGTACATAATTGATACATGGTTGGCGACACTTGTTAGTAATATTGTTGACACGTGGTTTATGGATGATGTAGCATACTTGTCTTGGTATATTATTAGAATCACATATTGATCTTGGTGATGATTATGAGTTCTTGTCATGCACATTGTTGAAAGTTGTCTTGGTGATTGATCTTGGTGAGTAGATCTAATTTGGTTGGTAAGATTGATGACACACATTGTTCTAATAGGTTGTTTGGACAGGTTGTTGTGACAAGTTATTAGTACAGGTTTGGTGCATGGTTGATGCACTTATTTATGGTACAGGTTAAGGTATATGTTGGTGTATTGTTGATTAACTTGTTTATGGTATATGTTGATTAGAGGTAGTTTGGTACAATTTTTTATAGGTTGTTTGGTGCAGGTTGATTGGTACGGGTTTACAATAGTATATCTCACAGTGATAATGTAACAATGGTTCCATAATTTTAGGGCAGTTGGAAGGGGAAATGATAGGTGGTTGTAGCCAGAGAACATAGGGTTTTGTAGACTCCTTCTAGTTGTAGCCAGAGAATTGGGGAGTTGGAGCTTCCCTCAGGTTGTAGCCTGCGAAACTAGGGGGTTAGAGCCTCCTTCCAGTTTTAGTTGGAGAAGTGGAAGTGTGTGCTTCCTTGAATGTAATTCTTGACATATAAGAAAAACATTCCGTGGTTTTACCTCACATTGAGTTTCTGTGTAAATATTAGTGTATTGTGCATTCTGTGGATGTGTTTATAATGTTTTATTATGCACCCATAAATTTTAATGCTTATGATACAGTAAGATATTGATGATGAACAAATGAGCATGGTTGAATAAGTAAAATAATATACTTTTTGGTTTAAAGGATTAATAATTGGTATAATTTTTCATTATTGATTCCCTCCTCCCCCCCTTTGAGTAATCCAAAAATTTGAAGAAGAGCGGGTTCCTTCAGGAAACAATTTAAGAATTGGGAGGAGATCATGGATTATTCTCAGAATGGATTACCATTGTCTAATAGTTAGAATGGTTTAAAGTATGATATATGGAGCATAAGGGTGAAAGTATTTTTACAGGAACAGGGGTATTATATTTATCCATTAGTTGTTATAGGATATGATAGTTGAAAAAGGGAAAAGACTGTAGCCAAGAAGGAATTGAAGAAGAATAAAAAAATAACAATGGAGTTCATATCGGAAGGATTGCCTAATACAGTAAGGGAAAAGGTTGGTAAATGTTCATCAACCAAAGAACTTTGGGATAAGTTACATGATATATATTCTTCATCCATCACAAATTTAGAAAATTCCAAAGAAGACACAGGTACAGATCAAGAAGAAAGATGTTCACCATGTCAAAGAGATTCAAAAGATGAAGAGTACATAATCAACAGATGTATGTTGTTTTTCTTTAATTGTGAAAAACACAGACATCATTAAATCGAATGCCATGAAGGAAATGAGACCAAAAAATTAATTTAAAAATAAGACAGTTATGAAGCAAAATTGATCAATGTTTTAGATGAACTAAGAAATGAAAGAGAAGAAAGCAAGTCACTCAAGAAAGAATTGATGAAATAAAAAGAAAGTGTTCACATTTTTTAAGACGCCCAACAGGTCATCAAGAACTTAAGAACTCGGCTAGAAGAAGCCAGAAAGATCGAATAAAATCTTAAAGAACAAAAACAATATTTGGAACCCAACATAATAGCACAAAAGGAAGAAGAAAATATGAGAGAGAAGATATTGGCAGATCATCTTAAGGAAAGAACTAACGATCTAAACCAGCTTGAGTCAGAGTTTGGTCAAGAAGAGAAAGTACTTGAAGAAGAATAATCACATTAAAAATTCATTTTGAAGAAGTGAAAAGAACATAAGAAGTCATGAAGTGTCAGATATTAAAGAAATAAGAAGAGCTCGAGAAGCTTGAAGAAAAAGTTGTCAGATTGAGAAGTAAAATCATCAAGCTCAACAAGAACGTTGAAGATACAAAAACATCCACATCAACAATAGAGAATGAAGAGAAGCACTCTAGGTTGCCAGAAAAGAAGAATGAAGAAAAGAGAAAGAGATATGCAGAAGTACTCAAAGGAAGGAATCATGGTCAACCAAAATCTAAGAAAACTAATAAAGATACATATTCAAGATGGCCATCCATGTTCAAGCCACAAAGAAGCCTCAATCATGATCATGATCAGTCAAGGAATAAATTCAGAAGGACTGCACCACAAAGAAGATCATTCACTCCCAGGTATGTTAATTTATTTTATGGTCATTAGTTTTATTGTACTAACTTTAGACATAAGGTTGCAGATTGCAGGGATTATAAAATAAATGTTCAAGCAAGAAATGAATATGTCGCCCCATGTAACATTGAATGTTACAAATTTCATAAATATAAATAGATATCTCATGATTGTAGAACCATGATCGATACTTCCATAAAAGAGAACATTGATATCAGATATAAGAAAGTATGGATAAGAAAACATGAAGAACAAATGGACAAAGACTAGGAACCAGAGATCACAAGATTGGAAATAAAACGAGATGAAGAAAAATCTATAGAGAAAAAGAAAGATGTCAGATACAGAAAGGTTTGGAAAAGAAATAAAATAAAATAAGTGTAGGTAAATAAGGAACAGGTTCAAGATATTTTTCTTTTAGGTATTGTAGTGAAAGATGAATATACAAATAGAAAGAAAGAAGTCAGAGCTCAGAGATATGATGAATCTACCAATGAATATGATGATGAATCTGCATCAGAGCAGAGACTGTTATGATCCATATGTCTTAGAGACTCCCTGTTAAGATGAAGAATATATAGGGGGAGTCTATGTGGTAGTTGAGACAATCCAGAGAACCATCCTTCGAGCATCTTGCAGAATTTGAGTAGACACATTTAGAGCAGTTAGTTAGCAAAAGTACAATGTGATAGATTAATCAGTTGTAGTAATAAATAATTCATGATAGTACATTTACATATGAGTCAAAATTATGGATAGTTGTGTAGCAGAGTCTTGGACAATATGGAAAGAGATGGAATTGTAAGAACACTTAGAAAGTTTGGAAAGGTATATGATAGGGCATGAGAGCATGGATTCATAGATTGGTTTAGAGAGTGGTTCAGAGACAAAGGAACATTATCATAATGGATGATAACTACATAGGAATATTTGAATGTTTATTTTTGAATTATTTTAATATATGTCAGTTGATTACACAAGGAAGCACCAATGGACAATAACTCCAAAAGGAAGAAGGTACAATAATACTTATATTTTTTCTACACAACATCTTGCTGAGAATTCAAGAGAGAGAAACAAAACCAAAAAGATAGGTAGAAATATCATACAGATAAGTTGTCAGAGAGTATAAATAAAAGAGAAAGGGTATCCCATTTGCATCCATTGAGAATATTGAATATCTACAAGTGACTGAGGTAACCAAAGAATATCTAAGGCGAATTTCAGAGGAAAGTGAAGTAAAAAAGGCTAAAATTCAACGGAGGATAAATTCTTTTGATGATGCTTTATAAGCTATGTTATTTACAGGTTATCTCACCATTTTCACAATAATTTGTTTTCTACAATTATTCAGACAACGAAATCTCAAGGCAGTTGAGAAAACATATCCAAGTAATTGTGATACAAATTTTAGCTTGTGGGTCGTTGTATTTTTGGAATTACACTCAGTGGAAAATAGGGCTTGTGGCTAGTCCTGAAACTAATCTAAAACATGTGTTTCAGGTAAAACGTCATAAATTCTTCATAATTGATCCAAATTCAGTAAGACAAAATGTATTGGTTAAAGTAAAGTCTTTAGTATTTTGAGTACCATTTTTAGACCCATACAACAAATATTATGTGTGGGGCACTCTCTACAAGTTCGCTCTCTAGAATAAGATATAATTCGACAAGGTATGTCATTGTTGCTATAACTCGTTTTTTGAGAGGTTCAAAGTAGTGAAACCTAGAGGAATTGCATAAAAGACACTGAAGAAAATTGTGTAATTTTTTCATATCTTTATTGTAACATCGCGCTCTGGTGCACTGAGCGAACTTATTCTTTGAGGACACTTGCTCGCAAGTGATCCGAATTATTATGCTATTAAAACATTTCATTTTGATTATGAGGCGTTATGGGTTGATGACATATTGTTTTACTGCATTGACATAGATAGGTGTTATTGACTCGGTTTTACTGAGTGTGCAGGATTTTGGACCTCGAGGATGCAGAGGCATCGATGGAACCCCTTGGAATCTGGATTGAGTCGGTGAGTGTACCATTGGGGTTTGATTGTTTTACTGTGATATTAGTGCATCTCATTAGATGATATGATATGGATATATTCCGACATGATTTTTTGATGATGCAGGCTGACGATAGCTTGCCGACCAGACTCAGATGTGGAGTAAATGGGTCACGCATGACTACCAGAGATGTTGAGGGAGAGGTGTGGACAACAGCCTTGTCAGAGCCTACTAGTACTCCCACCGTGGATCAAACTATAGGTTAATGTTTACCTAGTTCAAGAGGACCCACGATGTCGTGAGGGTGGATTGCGACAGTCACTCACGATGATTCTAAGGGGCACGAAATAAGGTGGGGGACTTAGTCCTTAGAGGCCCTTAGTATCCCACAAGTCCATCTAGCGTAGTATTGAATCCAGGTTTTTTTTATGTCTACCAAGTCAGTCAAGAGGTGAGTGGCACCCTTGGAGCACGTAGTGCCTCCTGAAGGGCACGTCGCGCAAGGAAAACAAATTAAGGTGAGTGGAACCCTTGGAGCACCTAGTGCGTCCTGAAGGGCATGTCGCATTGTTGATGATAAATGAATGAACCTAGATAGCCTTAGGATGAATAACATGTTAAGAATTTTTAAAAACAAACTCCCTAATAAAATGTCGCCCAGTACAAAAATTTAAGGTCTAAGTCTAAATTATGCTAGTGCTAAAATTTTATCTATCTATTTAAGAAAAAAAAAAAAGCAACATAAATAATAATTATACTCTTCGTTAAATCTTGTAATAATAAGGGGGTAAGCAATTTAAATGATTCATAAAAAATTGTTAGGGTAAAATTTAGAAAAAAATGAAATAATTGTTTTATTATTTATGATAATTTAAAATTATTAACTAAAAAGGGAAAAAGGAAAAAGGGGGTTAATTTTTACACCTGCCAATTTGAGTCCTAAATGAAAAGGGGAAAGAGGGAAATCTAAAATATTTAGGAAACTAGGAAAAGAGGGAAACATAAGAAGAAAAGGGAAACCCACGGGAAAAAACAGAAAGTCAAACTTAGTAAGGTATCTACCATTAAGAACTTTCTAATTTAAAATTGAACTAGCAAATTGATAATGGGGAAAGTCATTAAACCCTGTAAGAGAATTTGGGTACACCTAGGAATGATTCTAGGAGTGACTCTAGGTGGGTGAGGGAAATAAGGGAATTTAATTAATTAAAGAAATTAATTTGTGCAGGAATGAAATGGATGGGTGACACTTGTACGGGGAGGAATTTTTAGGATTTAATTTTGAAAAACTTAATTAAATGAGATTTTAGGGGACTTCGAAACTCTATATAATGAAGGGAGGAGAACGATGAAGGATCTCTTTTATTTTTGTAATGTTATGCTACATAAATATCTACTTGACTGAATTAGCTTGTGGCAGTTGGGATACCCATCTCTATGGTAGCTCGGACTCGCGAGGCAAGCTGGAAACTAGTTGAATCTCTGGATAGTGTGTGTGGCCCCTTTGCGGCTCGAGGGGCTAAGGGGGAAGAAGAGTACCGCTATCATTGGCTAGGAGGTACCGGTGAAGTCTCGCCGGTCATCAAGCAGGAGTTGCACGGAGCGCGCGGGATGTCACTCAGAGCGGGCAATCAAAAAACGATACGCTCTCTTCATTTTTGTATGGTATATTGTTACAGGATTTATGCTTAGATCTGCTTGTTTAATGGAGTAAGTATACTAATTTTCTAGATTGATGATTGAATTTCTTGCATATCCTAGCTCGATGATTGATTGAATCCAATGGCCTTCGTTTCCCCTCATGTCTTGACCTCCTTGTGGTGTTTGATTGTGACAATTGTGGTGGTTTTTCCTTTCATCCCTAGCCCATCAGTCCTCACCTAGGCAGTCGGCTAGGAGCCTGATCTACGGTCGTCACTTCGGCGTTAATAGAACTATGGATCTCAACACCCTTCCTTTTTGTGCAATAATGATGAGAAAAGGATGAACCTATCATCCGTCTACCTCCATTGTTTTCCTTGGATGATTGGATCATTTCGGTTCTCTTACTGATTTTTGTAGTTTGTATTGGTATTCTGGCAATGGAAAAATGAATTGATTCATGTCTCCATTTTGTATTTGTATTCTGGCAATGGAAAAACAAATTGATTCATGTCTGCATTTTGTATTGGTATTCTTGCAATGGAAAAACGAATTGATTCATCTCTACATTTTGTATTTGTATTCTGGCAATGGAAAAATGAATTGATTCATGTCTGCATTTTGTATTGGTATTCGGGCAATGGAAAAATGAATTGATTCATGTTTGCATTTGGTATTGGTATCCTGGAAATGGAAAAACGTTTTTTCTTTTAAATGTTGCCAGAGATTGTCGTTTTAAATGCTGACGTTTTTATTTCATATGAGACTAAGTTTACTGTTTTAAATGCCCACGTTTTTGCTTTCAAATGAGACTCAGTTTGTTATTTTAAATGCCCACGTTTTGCCTTCAAATGAGATCGAGATTGTTGTTTTAATTGCCCACGTTTTTTCCTTTAGATGAGACTGAGTTTACTGTTTTAAATGCCCACGTTTTTTCTTTCAAATGAGACTGAGTTTGTTGTTATAAATGCCCACATTTTTTCTTTCAAATGAGACTGATTTTTCTATTTTAAATGCCCACATTTTTTATTTCAACTGAGACTAAGATTGTCGTTTTAAATGCCCACATTTTTTCTTTCCAACGATGGACTGCGTTGCTGTAAAAATCACCCACGAATTTATCCTTTTAAATCTTAAATTCACTTGCTGGAATGACCACGGTTTTGCTAAATAAAAATTGACTGTGTGCATGTTGAATTCGCCCACCCCTTTTTTTTTCTATTCAACTCATAACTGACTTGTAGTAATGATCAAGATTTCGCCTTCAAACTGTGACGACATTTGTCGTTGAGTGATGGACTGTGTTGATGTTGATTGGATACGTTTGCCTTTAATTATTGAGTTGTCGTCGACTGGGGACAATTGGCCACCATGTGGGCACTGGGTTATTACTAATTTTTCCACAACGAATTAAATGGATAACAGTTAGTTAAATGCCTTACTATTGCTAGATTCATTGCTATGTAATGCTTGCATTAATTGCCTTGATTTTTGCCAGCAAATAAAATGGATAGAAGTAAGTTAAATACCTTGTTATTGCTAGATTTATTGTTATGTAATGGTCATATTAATTGCCAGAACAAGGGCTACAATAATGTAAATGGCCAGCAGATTCATTCTTGGGATTAAATGACATAGCGAGTTAAATGTAAAATAACACCTTAAATGCCTTGCTATTGTTGTATTACTCATTATGACAACAGTCATGTAAACTACCTTGTTAGTGCGCTTTTAATTTTCGTGTTAATGGTCATGTAATTGCCTTGTTATTTCTATATTAATTGTTAAGTAATCACTATGTTAAATTCCCTGATAAATTGCTCCATCCCTGCTAATAGTTAGTAGTTTCCTTCTAATATTATTAGACAGATAGTATTGTTATTTCGGTCAATATAACTAGACTACATACTGAGATTTAATTGTTCATAAGTGTTATAATGATAGAATTCTACTTTAAGATTGTAAATGTTGTTATTTAAGTTAATGTCTAGTTCGGTGGAGAATTTGGATTAACATAGACTTGACCGATTAGGTTGTGTTAAAGATTAAAATTCGATTGGTAAGTAAGGAATGGATTGCAAATTTTAGACTCGCCGATTGAATTTTAATTATGGATAGAGGGCATTTGTAATTATGGTTTTAGTATTGACCACTTAGATTTTAAAAATTAATTGTATTAACGTTTATTTAGCGGATGCATTATTGTCTAATTGTAACTTGACGTGCCCTGTTAGAATGGAACCCTTGTTAAAATTGAATGTAATCATTGACTGATTAGACTGGGAGATTGGTGGGGGTGGGGACGATGTTGTGTGGGATGGCGTCACCCCTTCTCTTTGTCCTCTTATGTCTCATCAACCTTTGTGTGGGGTAGGTATAGTTTCCCAGTCAGTATTTGGTTCCTATCTCATCGAAGTTTTCTTGAGTCTTGGTCCCTTTTGTTTTGCGCCAATGTTACTGACGCGCCTCTCACCCAGGGAATGACATGATTCCTGATGAGGGGATCATGGAAAACCCTGGGGATAGTGGTGAATGATCTATTGGCCGGAGTAGGTTATTTTGTGTGAGTGTTGACGAGCGTGCAAGTTGCTCTTGGCACAAGGGCCGAACGCCTTCAGGTGTTACATCTACACGCCTTGAGGTTCTAGTATTGTTTGTCTAGGTCGTGATGTTGGGATGGGGATGTTGTCCCTTAGCTTGTAAGCGTGGTCATGTTTTCTTCATAAGTGTAGTCATCCTCCTTGTTATTTTGTGCATGTTTACCAGTTGTCTTGAGCCAGTGTGTGGTGTCATAGTAACTTGTTACCTGGACTGGGTGCTAGCGTTCGTCGTCAGTGGTGTGATTAAACTATTGTCTTCGTCGCCATCTTGCCTCTTAACTCCTGAAAACAAAATTGAAAACAAAAGAAAAATTACTTCTCTTTTTTGTCATAACGATGGGATCGTTACATATGGTATCAGAGCGGGTTCAACCCACGACTAGGGATCGCTACGGCTTTCGTTGATATGATTTGATTATAATGTTGCTAATTGAGTTGAATTGTATGTGTGCACGTAATCATGGTTAGAGGATTCTGTGGAAGCAGACGACAGGGTGATAGGGGAGGAGGCACGATGCCTCCAGTAGCATCCATGCCTAAGGGATCTAACCCCTAGGGAGACGAACATGTTGTTGAGCAGGAGCAGATAGCAGTTGGTGATGTGGTCGAAATGATGAGATTTTTTTAGCGCATGTCTGAGGCACTGATTAGCCATTTTGAAGGAGATGAGGCCAAAGCGCTGCCACCCCCTGAGGGTCCACCGCACATTCTTGTTAGTACTGGTAGCATTCTCCAGGAGCTCGAGAAGGTCGAATTTCCTGAGTTCTTTGGTGCCCTGGACAACGCATCCACCGAGGCATGGATGGAGAATATGGCGATGTTCTTTTCACTTTGCGATTATACCTCCAACATGAAGGTCTGCATGGCGGTATTCCAACTGAAAGGAAGGGATCTTCTATGGTGGAAGACTCTCCTACCGAAGCTAAACATGGTCATCGAAGATGTGTCATGGGAATTGTTTGAGGAATGGTTCCGAGAGAGATACCTATCAAAGGAATTCATTAAGCATCAGCTCAATGAGTTCAATGTCTTACGACAGGGAGCTCAATGAGTACGAGGCCCATTTTATGGAATTGCTCTGGTATCCTCCGCATTTTAATATTGAGAAACTTAAGGTCAACAGGTTCGTGTTCGGCCTTAATGACAACATATGTGCCAAGGTTAGGATTTTGATGCCTCAAACCTTGCATGATGTCATCCAGAAGGCCCTCATAGCAAAGGAGGAGCTTATCAACGGGGGTCAGACTAGGACTCTAGCAAGACCGACAAGGTAGGTGTCATCTGGTGGACAACACCATCAGATACTAGCTAGACATACGCTAGAGTATTGTGGCTTCCATAGGGAATCCACTTTCACTACACCTCAGCGACCGACGCCTTAGTAGTAGACACCTTATTGGGGACCACAACATTAGTAGCAGCGTCAACCGCAGCAGCAGCAGTTTAGGCCTGTTTAGCAGAACAGACCAGGATTCCAGGCCAGTGGGCTGTCTTCTTCTACTTTGAGTACCGGGACTACTGGGTTGAAGAAGGGGTGTTGGATGTGTGGGGAGCCACACTACCAACGCGACTACCCTGTGGAGAGGACTAGAGCATCTAGATCATCTAGACCCACTACTATGGGAGATATGGGCAAGGCCCATAGGATTCAAGTAGTCGTGAATAACCGCTAGGAAGAGAATTAGTCGACTGTGCTCAAGACTACAGGTACCATCATTGACCATACCCTTATTATTTTGCTAGATCCCGGTGCTACCGAGAGTTTCATTTCTGGTGCAGCGCTAAAAAGGATTAAGGTAAAGGCAGTCAAACAGGATGAGTTTAGCTTCGTAGAGATGGGCTCGGGAGCCAAACAAAAGGTTGGAGGAAAGGTTACGGGCTGTATCCTTAACCTGGGAGAGTTTTTCACCAGGGACAACCTGTACATCATGATCCTAGGATCTTATGACGTCGTGATGGGTATGGACTAGTTGGAATCACATGAGGTGATACTCAATTGCAAGACGAAACGGTTGAGCTTGGTCGATGATGAGGGATAGAGATGTGTGATTGTAGGTTGAAACTAGGGAGTTTCCCTGAGGTTCATCTCTTCCTTGAAGCTTCGGAAGAGCATGCGCAAGGGGTGCAAGATTTATGCGATCCTTGCATTAAACAAGAAGGGATTAGCGGAAGGTCTAGAACACCTTCTGGTAGTGAGAGAGTTTGCGAATGTATTTCTGGAGGAGTTACCTGGGATTTCGTCAGAGAGGGAATTGGAGTTTACCATAGACCTAAAACTGGGGACTTAACTGATAGCAAGAATTCCTTATCGGATGCCGACCCCAGAGTTACAGGAGTTGAGAATGAAACTAAAGGAATTGTTGGACTTGGGACTGATACGTCCAAGTGTGTCACTGTGAGGTTTGCTTGCTATTTTCATACGAATGAAGGTTGGGTTGTGGAGGCTCTGCATTGACTACCGTCAATTGAATAAGGCCACGGTCAAGAATCAATATCCGTTGCCGAGGATTCATGATCTGTTTGATCAAATGAAGGGTGCGACGATGTTCTCAAAGATCGATTTGCGATCAGGGTACCACTAGTTAAAAATTAAGAAATATGACATCCCTAAGACCGCCTTTAAGACAAGGTTTGGACATTATGAGTTTATTGTTTTACCATTTGGACTAACAAACACCCTAGGGGTATTTACGCATTTGATGAACAGGGTGTTCCGCGAGTACTTGGACAAGTTCGTCCAAGTATACATTGACAATATTTTGATTTACTCTTGGATGACTGAGGAGTATGAAGAGCACTTGTGCTTGGTACTACAGTGTCTGCGAGAGCACAAATTGTATGGGAAGTTGTCCAAATGCTCATTTTATCAATCGAAGATTCACTACTTAGGGAATGTCATCTCTGGCGAAGGCATCATCGTGGATTCAGCAAAGGTCGAGGCTATTATGGAATGTCCTGCACCGACGAATGTCCCGAAAGTTCGTAGCTTCATGGGTTTAGCAGGATACTATTTACGGTTCGTCGAGGGATTTTCGAAGATAGAAAATCCGATCACGGAATTGCAGAAGAAAAAAAGAAGTTTGTTTGGACAGAGAAATGCATGGAAGCATTTCGAAGGCTCAAGGAGTTGTTGACATCAGCACTGATACTAAAGGTCCCTGACATGGACATGGACTTCTTGGTATGCACTGAGCATCAAAGGAAGGCTTAGGCAGAGTCTTGATGTGAGACGAATGAGTGATCTCTTACATCTCGAGGAAACTGAGAAGGCATGAAAATAACTAAGTGATGCACGATTTGGAGTTGTTAGCCATCGTATATGCCTTAAAGGTTTGGAGACACTACCTTGTTGGACGAAAATTCGAACTAAAGACTGACCATTGTGGATTACAAGACATCTTTATGCAAGGTGACCTAAACGTGTGACAACGATGTTGGTCGGAATTTCTTAGAGAGTATGACTTCAAGATTACTTACATAAAAGGAATAGTGAACTGAGTGGAAGATGCATTGAGTCAGAGACCATGCATCTTTTCAATGTTGCCTCTTCAGATGAATCTACGTGAAAAGATTCTAACTTTACTACGTGATGATGACTGGTACAAAGAGGTTGAGGGTTTTATCAGACAAAACACAATGATGGTACCTAGATTTGAAGGATTTTCATTTGATAGCAATGGTTTATTGAGGTTTAAAATTGGATTTATGTACCTCCAAACGATGAGTTGAGGATGTTGATCCTAAGCGAGGCTCATAGAGCCTTCTACATGGCTCACCCGAGAGTCACGAAGATGAGGGCATACCTTAAACCCTTATTCTTCTGAAAGGGATTGAAGGTAGACATAGTCAACTATGTGTCCAGATGTCTAGAATGTCGGTAGGTAAAGGCTAAACATAGACACCCAGCAAGATTACTACAACCACACGCTATTCCAGAATCAAAATGGGAGGTTATTTCGATGGATTTTATTGTTGGATTGCCACTGACGGCAAGGAGACATGACTCGATTTTCATAGTAGTCGACACTATGATGAAGAGTGCTCACTTTATTCCTGTGAGTATGATGTATTAGGCACCTGACATAGCTAGAGTTTTAATTGGTGAGATTGTGAGGCTGCATGGCGTGCCTAAGAGGATTATATCCGATCGAGGATTGGTGTTTACGACGATTTTGGACGAGTTTCGAAGAGGCCTTGGGAACCCAACTTAACCTTAGTACTCTGTATCACCTGGAGACTAACGAGCAGACTAAAAAAATGAACCAGACCTTGGAAGACATGTTGTGAATGTATGTGATGGAACAACAAAAGCGTTGGGAATAATTCTTACCACTGGTGGAATTTGCTTATAAAAATAGTTACTAAAGCATCATTAAGATGGCACCTTTCGATTTTCTTTACGGGCGACTATGTCAGACGCCTTTGAGTTGGGATCATCTTGAGGATAGGGTCCTGGTGGGACCAGAAGATATCCAAGAAATGGAAGAGCAAATGAAAACGATAAGACAAAGGATTAAAGAAGCGCAGGATCAGAAAAAGAGTTATGTCGATACGCACCTTATCGACTGTAGTTACGAGGTTTGCGATCGAGTCTTCTTACGGGTTAAACTGCATAAGAGTTCGATCAAGTTTGGAAAGGGAGCTACAATATCTCCTATGTTCGTGGGACCTTTCGAGTTTGTGGAGGGAAAGGGGCCCGTGGCCTATCAACTAGCCTTGCCTGATTCTTTGAGGCATATGCATGATTTTTTTCATGTATTTGTTTTGAGACATTATATTAGTGATCCTACACATGTTATTGACATGACTTCCTTGCAGGTATTGGATGAGGGGGTGCTCACCGTTGAGCCGATCCACATCGTCGATCATCGCATTCGATAGATACGATGTTGAATAGTAAATCAGGTCAAGGTCCAGTGGGACAACTATAGTCCACACTCAGTGACCTGGGAGGATGCATATGATATGCGCCAGCAGTTTCCTTTTTTGTTTGATAGATAGAATTATGATACTGTGATACGCATTATTTCGACACTTATACAGTGAAACTTCGGGACAAAGTTTAGACCAAGAGGGGGGTGTATGCAACATCCCGCTCTGGCACACTGAGCCAACTTATTCTTTGAGGACACTTACTCGCAAGTAATCCGGATTATTATGATATTAAAACATTTTATTTTGATTATGAGGCTTTATGTGTTGATGACATGTTTTTTTACTGCATTGACATAGACATGTGCTATTGACTCAGTTTTACTGAGTGTGCAGGATTTTGGAACTCGAGGATGTAGAGGCATCGATGGAACCCCTTGGACTCTGGATCGAGTTGGGGAGTGTACCATTGGGGCTTGATTGTTTTACTATGATATTAGTGTATCTGATTAGATAATATGATATGGATATATTCTGACATGATTCGTTGATGATGCAGGTTGACGATAGCTTGCTGACCAGACTCACATGTGGAGTAAAGGGGTCACGCAAGACTACCATAGATGTTGAGGAAGAGGTGTGGACAACATCCCTACCACAGCCTACTAGCACTCCCGTCGTGGCTCGAACTGTAGGTTAATGTTTACCTAGTTCGAGAGGACCCACAATGTCATGAGGGTGGACTGCGACAGTTGCTCACGATGATTCTAAGGGGCGCGCAATAAGGCAGGGGCCTTATTCCTTAGAGGGCCTTAGTCTCCCACAAATTCACCTGGAAGATTATTGACTACGAGGGTTTTTTATGTCTACCAAGTCAGCAAAGAGGCGAGTGGCACCCTTGGAACACGTAGTGCATCCTGAAGGACACGTCGCGCAAGGGAAACCAATTAAGGTGAGTGGCACCCTTGGAGCACCTAGTGCGTCCTGAAGGGCACGTCGCATTGTTGATGATAAATGAATGAACCTAGATGGCCTTAGTACAAATAACGTGTTAAGAATTTAAAAAAAAAAATCCCTAATAAAATGTCGCCCAGTACGAAAATTTAAGGTCTAAGTCTAAATTATGCCAGTGGTAAAATTTTATCTATCTATTTAAAAAAAAAAAAACATAAATAATAATTATACTCTTCGTTAAATCTTGTAATAATAAGGGGGTAAGCAATTTAAATGATTCATAAAAATCTGTTAGGGTAAAAGTTTTAAAAAAGGGAAATATTTGTTTTATTATTTATGATAATTTAAAAATATTAACTAAAAAGGGAGAAAGGAAAAAGGGGGTTAATTTCTACACCTTCCAATTTGAGTCCTAAATGAAAAGGGGAAAGAGGGAAATCTAAAATATTTAGGAAACTAGGAAAAGAGGGAAACATGAGAAGAAAAGGGAAACCCAAGAGAAAAAGAAGAAAGTCAAACTTAGTAAGGTATCTACCATTAAGAAATTTCTAATTTAAAACTAAACTAGCAAATTGATAATGGGGAAAGTCATTAAAACCTGTAAGAGAATTTGGGGACACCTAGGAGCAATTCTAGGAGTGACTCTAGGTGGGTAAGAGAAATAAGGGAATTTAATTAATTAAAGAAATTAATTTGTGGAGGAATGAAGGGGATGGGTGACACTTGTACGGGGAGGAATTTTTAGGATTTAATTTTTAAAAGCTTAATTACATGATATTTTAGGAAATCAAAGGACTTTGAAACTCTATATAATGAAGGGAGGAGAAGGATGAATGATCTCTTCTGTTTGCATAACGTTACACTGGAGAAATATCTACTTGATTGAATTAGCTTGTGGGAGTTGGGATACCCAACTCGATGAGGAGTGGTAGCTCGGCCTTGCGAGGCGAGTTGGGAGCTAGTTGAATCGTTGGATAGTGTGTGTGGCTCCTTTGCGGCTCAGGGGGATAAGGGTGAAGAAGAGTACCCCTAGCATTGGCTGGGAGGTACCGGTGAAGTCTCGTCGGTCGGTAAGCAAGAGTTGCACGGAACGCATGGGACATCACTCAGAGCGGGTGATCAGGCAACGGTACGCTCTCTTCATTTTTGTATGGTAGATTGTTGTAGGATTTATGCTTGGATCTGCATGTTTAATGGAGTAAGTATACTGATTGTCTAGATTGATGACTGAATTTCTTTCATAGCCTAGCTTGATGATTGATTGACTCCCATGGCCTTCATTTCCCTGCATGTCTTGACCTCCTTGTGGTGTTTGATTATGACCATTGTGGTGGTTTTTCCTATCCTCCCTAGCTCATCAGTGCTCGCCTGGGCAGTGAACCAGAAGCCTGATATACGGTCGTCACTTCGGCGTTAATATACCTATGGATCTCAACGCCCTGCCTTTCTATGCGATGATGATGAGCAAAAGACGAACCTATTAGTCGTCTACCTCCGTTGTTGTCCTTGGATGATTGGATCCTTTCAGTTCTCTTATTGTTGTATGCAATTTGTATTGGTATTCTAGTAATGGAAAAACATATTGATTCATGTTTTCATTTTGTATTTGTATTCTGGCAATGGAAAAATACTAGGATCATCACGTGCACTTCATCCCCACCGCCCCCGTGTTTTATTAAATTGAAATTTGATGGGGAGTCAAAAGGGAATCTCGGGCCAATGGGAATTGAGGTTGTCCTTCGTGACGAGGAGGGGAAAATTCTTCATTATGCAGCAGGTTATCTGGGACTAAAAAAAAATAATGCAGTTGAGCTCTGGAGCCTCCTCAGAGGGATAAATCTTGCAACAGATCACGACTTTCATCATCTTATAGTGGAGGGCGACTCCCAGATCATTATCCAGCTTATCACTAAAATCATTCATGAATCACACCCACTCGAGGTCTCACCCAGTTGGATACTCTCAAGAATGATGGAAGACTTCAAGTCCTTCTTACACCAAATATCACCCTTATCCCCTCCCATGTGAAAAGGGAGGCAAACAAAATCACTGATTGTCTAGAAAATGAGGGGGTGGATTCCATGGAGGAGCTGATTCACTGGAATGTGCAAAACTCTCCATAGTCCAGGCTATCGGATTGCTATATGGACATGCCCAGAAATGACTATTTGGTCTCAGATGGGGTGCCACGCGGAAATGGGATGCCACGTAGCCTACTTAGGCCTCAATTCATAAATATGGCAAGCTGTCTCCCTTCACTTTAGTCTTGAATGAAGAGAGACCATTACTTTGTGCAGAGGATGGAAGGATAGCTCCCATAAGTTAGGATTATGGCAGATCTAAGGTTTAATTGCAAATCTCGGGTGAGGATGTGAGTCATGTCAGCCCAAAGGTTAACTCTCTCGCTTAGCGCTGGTTGTAATCACTTATCCCTCACGCTCTTCCACTTTGCTTGCTCTGTGAAAGGAACCTGTGAGAAGTGGGTCTTCCTCATAGTTACTCAGAGAACTGCTAGCCCTCCTGGCGTAGCCATGTCGAGGGAGAGGGGTAAGTCGATGCGTGACCCTGTTTGGCATAGCTATACCGCACGATAGAGACGGGTGCAACAACTAGAACGAGCCTTGTCCATAGCCTAGACTCAGTGCATGAAGAGGTCTAGAACGTCACCGATAGTGTATGTTGAGGAGGTGATTCTAGAGGAACCCATCTAGGTTCCTTAAGAACCCATCCTCTTTAATGTTCCAGATGAATTGCAGCTCCCTAGCCACCATATAGTGAGTATTAGTTCCCAAGATTCCATGGAAGGTGCCACCTACATCGTAGAGGAGGAATTCCCATGGGAATTCCTCCTCTTGGACTCAAGTGTTCCTGCCCAGGAAACCAACAACAAAGGCGACGACAAAGGTGAGACAACAATGGAGACGATAAAGGCAGAGGACATTGGCACTGAGCTGGAGGAAAGGAGCACCGTGCTGGGGGGCCACCTACTCTTGGTGCCTCCATCGCTCTCTACAATACCTAAATTCTTCCATGATCTGTCTCCTCTCTTCATCCCATAGCATGTTGAGATCATATTCTAGCTAAGGATCCAAATGGAAAACCATCTCCAGCGGGACACCTTCATGAGTTAGAGGATTTATATGTTGTATGATGCATTCTCGAATGCACCTGCTAACCAGCCCTGCTCGACCTATGTCAAGCCTTTTGTGCTCTAGCCAAGGGACGATCCTCTCACTGGATTACCAGGCGACACACCCCCAGGTGCTAATGGTTAATTTCTGGTTCTTTGCAATGGGATCTTTGTACACTTCTCGCCCAGATCTCTGTACTGGGACGACACAGTTTTACAATTTTGTTTTATTTTCTCAGTTGCTAGATTTTATTAGGCTTCTAGAATAGTTCTGTAAGAACATGAATCTGCCACCTTCTTTGGTTTCCATTTGGTAGGGAAGATGGCGGATAACTCTATGGAAAAAAAGTATCATAGTTTGCCATATGTTCCGGTTTTTGCTAATTTGGTGGAACAAGTGGCAGACTGATGACATGTGGCATTTTGTACTATAATAGAACAATACTAGGAAACACCTTTTTTACTTAAAAAAAAAGGTAATAGGGATGGAAGTAAATGTCCAAGTAGACTAGTTATATTTAGAACACATTAAAAAAAAAAAAATGGAAAAAATTGAAGAAAATGCTTTAGTTTCCCATGGATAGGGGAAAGGGATAAGGAAGGGATCCCCTTGTTCAGATGGAGAAAGTTCAAAAATCCTAAAGACACTGGAAAGTGGGGCCTAAATAAATTTCACCTTTTTTTGTCAAAGACTTAGTAACCATAATCCAATGAAGGATGATAAATTATGAAGGTCTATTGGGAAAAACGACAATGGTGAAATAAATATCCCTATGATTTGTTGAGGATTAGATTAGAAAAGAAGTAAATAACCATAATGGAGCATAAACAATATGGGAGGCACTAGTGAAATTCTTTCTATTGTTCGTTAAATGGATTCCTTGGAGAATTGGAAAAGGTAATAGAGTAAGGAATCAAGAGGATCCATGGATGGAATAATCATGTACTTCTACACTATCATATCCTTTAAAAATTCCATTAATAATTTGGGATTCTACCACTTTAGAGATGTAGCTGATTTAGACTCTAGTACAATATAGAACCAAGGGTGGAAATCTTCCTTACAATTTGAATTTCAAGGAGACACAACAAAATAATTGAATCAATTCCTATTTAATGTAAAACACGAAATAATTAGAATTAAGGATGGAAAACTAATTTGTTCTAAGAATAAAACAACTAAGAAATGTACAACAAATTTAATATATAAGGTTAAGAGGGAGGAGGAAGAAGATGATAAGAAATGGTGGAAACCTAAGTAGAAACTGCATATTCCACTAAAACAAGTATTCTTGTTTAGTTTCCTTTATCTAATCAACTTTTTACCTAGGACAACTATTAGAAGAGATCATGATAGGGTCCATATAGATGGATAGTGCTCAATATCAAGGAGGAAACTATAAACCACCTGGTAGTCCCTTGTCCATATCCAAGAGAAGTAAAGAATGAGTCAATGGAGTTGATTGATGGTAAATGAAAGTGGGCAGGTTCATAATTTGCAATATATTTTGAGGGATGGTACGAGGTAAAATGAGTGATAGGTCACAAGGCATAACCTTGTATTGTAAATTGGGCAATTTGGATTGTAAGAAACAAAATGATAATCTAAATTAAGGAAATCCTATTTTTTCAAGTCTATCTCCGAATAAGATATGCCTAGATAGGAATTCGGAAACCCGTAAAAGTAAAGTTGCCAATAACCTTGTTAAATCTAGAAATAGTAAAATCCATGGCTTGGAGGTTATTCGATCATGTTTTTGAAGAAGTAGATTTGGCATAGGTGGCATTTTCTTCTTAAAGGAAAATCGCGTCAGTCTTTTAAATATGTAGAATGGATGGGCACAAACAATAGGGATGGATTTTCTGAACTGTGGATGATCCTTAAATTTTCATCAACAAGAGGAATTCCTAGTCTATAGATGATGGGGATTTCAAAGTTATCATAGAATCGGAAAAAGGAAGTGTTGACGTGTAAAAATGTCCCATACCAACAAGAAGAAAAATTTCTTGATGACAGGTCCCAATTAGACATGCTCTCATTTGGTATGGAAATATTCACCAATATGTAGCCTCAATTGTTGCTAAATAAATAGATTACTTTATAGAAAAAGACTTGCTCATTCAAACAATTCTAAATCCTAAATACATTCCTAATTTATTATATGATGCAATCCTATTCTAACCTATTTACTAAATTGAGAAATCAAGCAAGTGATTAAAAAGATGAATAACTTAATACTAAGAATGAATTCACAATCACAATATAACGCAATATATGATACCATTATCATCATTGTAATAGATATAACGAATACAAAATTATTCTATAATCGACAACATTGTCCTCCATCTAATTGCAACCACAAGGGAATTAATCACAATAAACTCAAATACAAGGAAGAAATTCACATGTGCATGAATTGTAACAATCGATTCACATTAACCCAGAAGTAAAGAGAAACCTCCACATATATCAATGAATGTTCCCAATGGTCATGAATATTCTAGTTCCATACTCTTCTTCATAAAAATATTATAGACGTCTTCTGGTCCCAAAATTCTGTCAGCGCTGGAATCTTTGCTAAGCTTGATAGTAATATGTGAGCACTCGTTTCAGATTCCCGAAAATGCAAGGAAGTTGTTAAAAAATCTCAAAAGGAAGTCTAATATCTGATTGCACCTAATACGATATGGATTACAGGCCAATACAATTTGGTTTTCCTCCCAATACGATCTTGTATCACAACACTATGATGTCATGGCACAAACATTGCAATCTTGAGGAACCTTTTCACTCATGTCAACCGAACAGGAAATCCCTCACTGCTATTTGGTTCTACCTCCCAATGCTAGTTTGAAAGCAATTAATTTATATATGAACCTAATCTACTTATATAATAAAAATGGTATTGAAGAATCTTAATCTAATTCACTTTATATTTCCTTTTAACCCTTTTCCTTGTGCTTTTAATTATTTCTACATTACTTGTTCTTTGTTTCATCTATTTTTTTTTTTTTTTCTTCATTACACGTTTTCATCTTATGGGGAAATTATACAGTGCTCTATGGAAAATTCTAGTATGATTGTGTTCTTACTTGAATATATTTTTCAAACAATTATAAAAGATTGAAAGTACATCATGAGTAATATATCCAAATGAGTAGCTTAGCATGTGTACAATCAGAGAGGTTAAAGAGGAAGGTAAGTCCTTAAAAAAACATTAATCTTTGGAAGACCAAAATTATAGTTTTCCTGGAGTGAACAAGGCATATAAACAATAAGACCTCTAAGTGGGTTGCTAGACATTAAAGAAAGATTCTTTTTTAGATTGACTCAATTAACACATAAGAGCTCAAGCATGAATATGAGAATAATAGATATAATGCACAAGCAAGAGGATAGAATGTGTCAACCATTCATTCCTTCATGACTTAGTAAAATGGCAACTTAAGATAATGAACAATAAATCAACAAGTCCTCAAATGTAAATTCCCTTTATGATATAAGGTAGAACAATGAACCATGCAAACAAAGAGAGTTAGTATTGCATTCAAATTCTAAAGAAGCAATTAGTGGAAAAGGATAGGGAGACAACTTGCCAATTTCATTACAGAAGGATCAAAGTAGGGCATTGAAAACAAAAATCCAAATGAAGAACATTAAAATGTACCAGAGAAAAAATATCATGAGCAATAACAGAAGCTCAAAGAAATATCAATCGATACTAGATCAATTCTATAATTTTCTCAAGGAAATAATGTATGAAATGTAGGACCTGAAACATTAGGTTAGCCAATACAATCAAAGTTTAATGGGGGCTTTTCTTCTACTTATTTAAACAAAATGAAGGGGAGTTGTTGTGACCATAACATGGAGGTATATAATAAATTATGATGTTGCTTGCAATCAAGGAAAGAGTTTTAGAGGTAAGGAACAGATTTTTAAATGTTTCCTTCAATTAGGTATATAGATAATTTAATAAGCTTTTGGTTTAGAAGTTTGTGGTTGGTCAACAATTTTATATCTTGGTTTTATCCACTCTTCGATGATTGAGGGGTGAGCCCTCCTTACAACATAGAGAAGGTGTCCACCATTTCAAAATAGAGGCATCTATGTATACAACAATCTTTGAGAGGTTAGTTTTCCAAGATGTATTGATTCGACCTCAACCAGATGATGAGGTTACGAGACGTAGATATTGACTCTCATTCCCTCATCCAAGGAATCAAATAAGCTCTCTAAAGAGATATTACTTTTGTAAGAGGGTATGCTTTATGAAGCAGAAGCAAACAAAGAAATACTTCCAAAAATAATATGTATTGAATATGTATTTGTAATTTTTGGGTTATTTTGATTGTTTTTATGATAAACTTATTTTCATTTCATTACATAATAATGAAATATGTATTTATAGCTTATGGATTCTTTTGGTTGTCTTTATGAGATAAAAAGACCAAATACCTTAAGAATTTAGGTATATAAACTTAAATTTCAGATGGTTTGTTTTGGGATTAGAAAAAAAAAAAACTTGAAGTCTAATAATGTGGAAGAGACATTTTTAATATAATTTTAATTTTTACTTTTGAAATATCGAATATATTAAAAAACATTATCTATTTGTGTAAATGCAAATTTATTTAATACATTATGCGTATGAATAATTGTGTACAATGCACCATACGTGGCATAATCCTATAATCACATGGTGTATATGTTGATATTTATAAGTGGCTCTTATATCATGATGGCCTATTATATCATGCCATTAAATAAGATGACCACGAAATTCCACAAAAACTAGATTATATTGGTACATGAAAACTTTATCGATGGATCGTTAAAGTATAAAAACTTTAACAAACTTATAGTAATTTATTGAAACACTACGTTTTTCATCGATCTCTCATTCTAACATGGCGGACATAATTCCCACTCGCACAAGATTTTCTTAATGGACCTACCATTTGAAGTCGTCCACGTCTCAACCACGCTATTTATCTATTACATTTACATAATTGAAGTTGTACTTCTGTTTTTTAATTATTAATGGGATCAATTCTTTATATATAATAAAGTGGCGATTGTTCTACACGTCGGACATGTTCAACCACGAGTCTCCATTAAAACTACATATCCACTCTCACAAGATTTTCTTAATGACTATTGATCCATTACGATTTGAATAATTAAAGTTGTACTTCTGCTTTTAATTATTAATGATAATGACTTGACTAAGGCGAGCATCTTAGGATGATCAATTCTTTATATCTAGTAAAGTGGCCTAAAATCATTTCACTGTGTTTCTTTCCACGCCTTTCTCACTCAATGACGCCGTTTCTCTCATAATGCGTGTGGAAATCATTTACCCAAAAGCAGATATATCATTTATTTGTTTCCCGTTACACGAAAAAGAACTTTGCCTAACCAATCATTTCTTACATGGCCTATTTTCCGCGTCCCATTACAGAAAGAGAGCACCCGCACTATGGCTAGCGTGGATCTCTGCTTCTTCCCCACCCACTCAAGTTTATCTATGCCTTCTAATGTCACATCCAACACTTCTCCTCTACACGTCAGCCAGCACATATCTTCGTTTTATTTTGTTGACGTAATTACTATTATTATTATTTTTTTACATTTCCATTCATGGATAAATTAGATTACGTGGAAAAAAAATATAATCTGATATTTTTATTTCAAATTTTAGTTAGTGTTATTGTGATTAAGTTATGTTTAGTGAAATATATTTGTGATTTTTTAAGAGAAAACACATGTTCTTAACTATTAAGCCTACTTAGACTGTTATTCTTATTGTAAAGTAGCCTTACCCTTTATTCTTTAATAATTTAATCCAGATTTTACATCTTTTTATATATAAATATAAAAAAGATTAAAATAAAATCATATACAAATTCATATATAATTAAAAATTTTGAGTTAAAATCAATTTTTATTAATATATTTATATATTTAAAAAAAATAAAAAAAAATAATTAAATAATATTGAATATATATAAATATAAAAAAATTAAGTAATACTAAATATATATTTACAAAATAATTTAAATTCAAATTAATTGGTAATAATTTAATTATGAAAATTAATATTCAACCAATTCATTTTAAGCCATGTGTATAAAGAGATCACATCTTTTGATGTATAAATATTTAATGTGCATCTATTTTTATTGTAACTCGTAACTTTTATGTAGATATGGATACGTAAAAATACAATACAATGTTGATTATTATTAATATACTTATATTTAAAAATATTTTTATGTAAATATCCTATTTATATTAATATAGTATTTCTTTTTATAACTTTCTTTTAATATTACATATACAAAATAAATATTTTGTTTTATATATATATATATATATATAAACAAAATTATTATTTAATATAACTATTATATATAATTATTATTATTATTTGTTATAAGTATTATATTTTTGTTTTATAAAATTTAAATAGGATTACTTAAACATTACTCAATATGTCTAATATAAATTAAATTTGTTCTTTTTATATACAATATTGGTGACATGTTGAATTATTAATAAATATATATTGTTTAATAATCTTAAACTTTAGTATCGTGACCCGTGCACACATAAGTGGATCAAAGCCCACCCCCATGTCCTTCAACTTTAAGTCCCCGAGGTGTAGGACAGTCACCAGTTCGAAACCTGTGGGGACAAAAAATCCAACCATGTTAAAGGTTGGTGTGGCTCAGGCCGGGTGTGATCCCCGGGTGATTTTGATGACTTAGATGCCCCTGAGTCACGGTTTCTCAAGTTTCCCAAGCCACAATGATTTTGACGGCTTAGATGCCCCTGAATCACGATTTCTCAAGCCACAGGTTAATCGCGTACCCAACAGGTTCTGCACAAATTAACAAACAAAAAAAAAATAATCTTAAACTTTATATTAATTTAAAACCACCAAATTACTTGTAGCATATTTACCTTTTCAACTAATATGGATATTCTTAAGAAAATATTCTACATCCTTAATTGACCAATAAACAAATAAAATATATATATCATTAGTTATTCTCACAGTTGGGTTTTGATTTCCATTATTTGGCATATTGAATTTTTATGTCATTATTATTTTGTAGATTGGAGATACAAGAACTAGACAAAGCCTACAAACGATTCCATATGCTTGAACTAAGGCGTAAACAAATAGGAAATAGAGGTCATTCCATATAGCCACAATTGGATTTTGATTTGGATATATCATTTGGGACGTTGTTTAGTTAATATGTTTTAATTTGTGCTTCAAATGTTAGGGGAAGTGTATTAGTTTAATTTAATATTTAATAAAAATAGCAATGTGAACACAATATTTAGTTCGCATTTTTATATGAAATATAAATGTGAGGAATTTAGTTTTTCACATGTCAGAGTAAATTATAAAAAATAATACAAGTTATATCAAGATTCAAAATAAAATATAGATATTTCTTCAAAAATTTCTTGAAAATTCAGGCAATTAATTTCAAGATGTTTATCTTTTTTGCAAGTAAAAAGATTAACTCACTTTTGTTGATTTTACATTCTTCTTCTTGTGAATCTGTCTCACATGATGAATATTTTTCTTTTTGTTATGTATATGCATCTTCTTTAGTATTATCTAGCTTTGTGATGGGGGATTCTTCAAAGTAGATATTATGTAGCTTATGTAATATCCCTAGGCCGAACCCAATTGTAATGTAAATGAAAATGTACTTAAGCTGGTGAGTTGTTTTGATATCATTTGTATGCACATTCATGGCATAGTGCGCATATGTACTGCGCAATAAAATGATGAAGTGTGCACATTTCACGATACCGTGCACAACAACTTAAGTGCGCGCGATATTGAGGCCAGGAAACCTTTGTGTATATGTTGTGTTTTATAGGCTGGTGAGCCAAGTTATTATAAGCTAGGATGCTTATGTTTTGGATTAGGCCAGAGAGCCTAGATGTTAAAGGTCAGTGCGCCTATTTTTGTACATGTCTCATAATTAATATAAAATACATCGTTGCGTGCAAACCAACCACAATAAAAGAGATGGGGGACTAAACTCCACTAGTTAGGAAAGGGAGGGGCTAAGTTAAGGAAAGGGGCTAAGCTAGAGAGCTTAAGCCAAAAAAAAATATTATATTAATATTTCTAAAATCATAAAGTATGGATAATTATTTTATCCTAAGTTCTAAAGTGGGGTGCAAGTGGGCCAAATTAGCTCCCAACATGACAAGTGTCAAGTTGGGTACATGCATACATATTGTTGGGGCTTAGTTCATTCCTATCATCTTTTCCATCATTCTTTCCATCATTCAGTCATCCAGTCAATCATCCATGAGTATTCACACCCATTGAGCTATCCTTGGTATCTCATGACTGTACCTGAACTCGTATCCATAGCCATTTTGTGTTGGTGTGTCTGGTTAGCTTGGGAGCTAGACTTAAGAAGCGGGTTGTCAGGCCCGTGAGCAATTCTCTAGGTGAGAGAATTGCTAGGGATTGATTTCCTGAAGGTGTTGAAATGTAGCTAAAGTGCTCTGAGACTTCCTGTCCAGCCTGTTGCTGAAGCCCGGAAAGGAAGTGGGGCAGCCGAAGGACTATTGAGCAGAGAAGGGGCACACTTCCTGGGTGGGATATGCATGTGGGGAATGAGGGACTATAGGCTATTAGTTGAGTGAGCACTTGTGACAGAGTCTTTCCTGTTGTCCATGAGCCTTTAGCTTGGCTAGGAATTCCTTTACCCAGGTGGATTTTAGTCCTAGCTCGGGGGTGACTCACTGTTGAGAGTGATGAACAGTGTGGTCTAAGGCTGGGAGGTCCGTGGAAGGCCTGCACGCGATTGGTGATATTCTCACAAAGATAAGTGTCAATTGTGTGATAAATTTACATGATGCATTTTTATTTACGTGTTTAATTTTATGGGTTTATCCTATGCGTAATTATAAGTTTTTGTATGTTTATGGGTATTTCCTGTATATGCTACATGTCTATGTTACTGTTATTTCAGTGTGGATCCATGCATTTACGAAATGTATTTTTCTATTTATGTTTTACATGTAAAGCTTTCGCAAGTGTTCTGTGTGCATCTGTTTTAATTGCATGCAGTTAGACAAATTGATGTGGCATAGCTCAGTTGGTTGTTGGGTGTGTTACAATATGTTCCGCAGAGAGAAGAAGAGAGTTCTATGGCGTAGCGTGGCCCGACATGGAGGGTCGGGGACGTTACAGCTTATCTCAAAGTTCTTTAGCTGATGAACGTTGTCCCACTTTGTCCTTTACTGAATCAGGGAATCCTTCAAAGATAAAATTCATTTTTATTTTCTTGTTCCTTTTCAATTCCTTCTTGGCTATCATATTTGGTTTCTTTGTAGAATTGTATCCTGTAACAATTGAGTGTCAAACATCATATCCCCATGCTTGTAAAAATACCTTCATCATGCAACTCCAAAATTCATACTTCAGACCCTTTTGACCATTGAATATTGGTGCTCCATTCATGCTGTACATCATGATCTACCTTCCAGTGGTTAAGTTGTTTCCTTGAGGAACCATCTCTGATTCCAATTGATAGAATACTAAGTGGGGGGGTGAATGAGTATGAACACTTTATACCACTTTTAAACACAATACATATTCTTTCACTTTGTCAACAATGTTCAACAGTTTATCATCAATGTATCATCTATGATTAAATTCAACATATCAAAAGAATATAATCATAAGAGACATCACATTAAATACACAATAAACTAGTATTTATGTGGAAACCCAAATGGGAGAAAACCACAAAATGTTTTCTTATATATATCAAGAATTCATTCATAGGAAGCACCAACTTCGAAATTCTCTAGCTACAACTGGAAGGAGGCTACAACCTCCTATTCTTAGGCTCCAAACTGAAGGAAACTACAACTCCCTAAATTGTTTGGCTCCAACCAGAAGGAGGCTACAACCCTATGGGTTCTTCGGCTCCAACCAGAATGTGGTACAACCACTTAGTTCTCAGGATCCAACTGGAAGGAAGATCCAACTCCCTAATTCTCTCACTCCAACCAGAAGGAGGGTACAACCCCTTTTCCTTGCCTCGTCATGTATTTATGAAGTATAAGTGTAGACCAAATATCACTACCACAATCATTTCCACTACCACTACCACTGTCACTTCCACTGTCACTGCCACATCAGCCTTTAACCTGTCATTGTAACCGATACTCAACCAGATCCTCCCACATGGATCGTATATGAAGGACACCTCTGAAATAGATTTCCAACATCACCAACACATGCCTCTACCAAGTATGTACCAAGATCACCAACATACCATCACAGGATATGTGTCTCAACCAAGTACCAACTTGTACCATGCACCATGCATCAACCTATGCCATAAATTGTATCGTGTTGTAATCTAGGGTAAAGTAGGGAGAGTTACATCAGGTTGATACAACAGCCATAAAGGTACCACAAACAGGCCTATGATGGCCGAATTTTCATAAAGACTATCACGATCAAGTAAACAAATGTGATGGTTGTAAAAGGTGTGATTCTCTCTTCTTTATCCGGGTTTGGGAAGTTTTTAGCCTTCTTTCTTTGGTAATTTTGTGGTGGAGTGTGAATATCTCATCCTGCGCCCAACCTTGTAACAATATGTAAGTTTTTGGAGTTCCTCACTTCTTCCTTGGATACTGCATGTAATATATTCACATTTTTTCTTGGTATAATTTTGTCGAGTACTATCAGACAGTCTTCTAAAAAGTGATCTCCAATTTTGCATATATTGAAAAATTTTAGATCAAATCTGTCTTTTATAGGGAAATATACATTGTCATGATCATTTTTCCAACAATTAAAACAATATGGTTGTCCACTAGCTCAACCTCGACCACCAAATCCATGTCATCCTCCTCGACCTTGACCATCGTAGTAATCATCTCTTCAACCATAGTTGCTTGTTTGATCGATGGTTTCTGTGTGATATATTGTCGTATATTATTCAGATTTCCATCATTTATATGCCATTCGGATGTTCGATGATCAGAAGCTTCACATATGTGGGACCACTTTATGTTTTTTAGATTATGTGGACAATGTTGTATACTTTGATCAGTTAGGAATTCACATATATTATAGTATTTATGAGATTGTACTTGGTGGACATATGTTGTTTGTGTGCATTCATTTAGGGGGGAATTATCCTTTTTATTTCTTTCCCCAATGGTTGTGGTTCACCATACTTCATTGCATCATATAGATAGATTTTTATTGTTTTCTTCAAATGTTCTACTTTTTCCTCAAGTCTCTTCGTCGTTGAGGAAGTCAACATGATATCATCATTTGAATCAAATTGTTGTGCCTTATGTATCACACATTCACAGTTGGTTATCTCATATAAGTTTAGTGGAGAACAGATTCTTGGTAGTAGCCCAACTACGTACCAATGTACCAACAAGTTCAGATCGATCGTCGTCAGGATTTGACTTAGGATAGATTTGAATCTCTTATCATATTTTCTTATTGACTCACCTGGTATTTTTTGTATTTCTTTTAACTTTTGGGTTGCTAAATGTGTGATGTCCTGAATTTTAAAGAATGCTAAAAATATGTTCTTTATTTCTTCTTTGGAACAAGTTTTCTTTTTCATGTAGTTCATGAACCATGTTAGGGCACGGTGGCACAACAGAACTCCAAATTGAGCTATTTTCTTATCTTCGTCTATAATATCAGTTGCATCCCAAAACTTTTCACATATGAACCGATGGAGTTTTGGGTCATCTTCTCCTTCATAATTCAAGATGTGGTTGAATTCCATTTTGATTTTCTTGGTAGGAATGCTCGATTTTCTTGGTATTTGAGCTACTACTATTTTCGACTAAGATGTCAAAAATTCTGGTCGATTTTTTTCTA
The DNA here is from genome assembly GCA_009831015.1 of Picea engelmannii. Taxonomy (NCBI): domain Eukaryota; kingdom Viridiplantae; phylum Streptophyta; class Pinopsida; order Pinales; family Pinaceae; genus Picea; species Picea engelmannii. Next base: position 723,993 of record ML779123.1, on the reverse strand, counting down.
TGTCCGACAATGAATGGTACTCAAGGAATAGTTGTTTCTTCTTGAGTATAGAAAACATTCCCTTAGTTTAAGAAATTTGATATTTATATTCTACTAATCGTCGTTCCAAAGGTTACGTCGCTTCCATACTATATTTAATTTCTTCTCTCGGGATTAGATGTGGAAGGGGGTTGAGTCGGTGAGATCCTTAATTTTTATAATCATATTTTCAACTTCATTTCTCTCTGGCTCGACAATCAAAGCATCCCATAGGTTTCCCTGGTCATTCATTCTATACCATAATCTTATAGATTGGTCGTCGATCTACAGCCTTTGTTGGAGAAATTTTCTTTTCTTGTAGTGGTTTCCGGTGTGGGAGAAGTACGTAAAGCTGGTCCAAATTCTTCATAATCCATACTTTTTGGTTCGTCGACCAGTTGATGGATGTTCAATTGTGTGTCACTACTTCTATCGGGTGTCATCGCGGTTGTTGTTGTTGCCATATTTGGTCGTTCTCTGTCTGAATCAGACTTCTCACACACTCTGTCAAGCTAAACCTCCCCATACACATTTCTACTCGATTTTTTTTTGTTCCATTGGTTACAAATTTCTTCTCCTTTTTGATGTCTTTTATCGTGTTCTATTTCTGGATATCCATGGAATTTTAATGGGCTTGCTTCCCTCTTGATGACATTTAGGCTTGTGAAACACTACTTCTTGTTCTATGGAATCTCATAGTTTCGACTGACCCGCCATTTCCAACCTGACATACTCTAAGTCATGAGAATTGGCCATATTGATTTATTCAATAAGTAATCTTAGGATTCTTTTGTATGTTTTCACATTGCGTTAACAAATGCTTCCCACTTTTCATCTCTTTCTTGGAAGTTTCTATTTGGTAATGGTGTGCCTAATCTTGGTTCATATTAGACGATTTCACTGACTCCTTTGTCGAGGAGGAATTTATGAATAAGTGTCAGAACCGTGTGGAGAAATACATCGTGCAATTTGGTGTAGAAATTTTCTTTTATTTTGTCGAGAGACATCCGATCTTCAATGGATTGTTTTGAAATATAATCTTCGATAATTCTTTCGATCGAGTCGTATAGATTTTTTCTTCCTCTGTTTGTTAACTTTATGCCAAACTTCTCTTCGAGTGTTAGGTTATGCATCACGTGATATGTTAATGTGCTAAAAAAATGCTCCTAGGATAGCTTCAAGAAATCTTTCGTGTGTCTCTGAAAAGAACCGCAACCTTGCTTCAACTAGTGAGAGGTTAGTCCTTCTTGCGTAGTTTTTGATGTAGTTCTCAAATTTTCTCTTCCACCACTCATGTATGTATTGTAGGGTTAACATTTATGTACACTTCTACATGCCCAAGTTCAGTACTACTAGCAATGGAACCAATGTTGTAATCTAGGGAAAAGTAGGGAGAGTTACCAATCGATCCTTACATAGGAATCATAGAGATACATGCATACACATCTAGATATAGGTAAAGACATACACAAGTAATGAGAACCCAAGGAATAGTCCTTTCACTATATGATAGATCAATACAAAATAGTTAGATATAACCTCTCACATGAAGCTATCTAAGCCTTCATGTGCTTGTCTATTTATACCTCTTCTAGGAAGTTGTAACTACTTAACTTCTTGGGTTGGTCGGTTAACAGAGACTCTGATCGACTTCTACTTATAACTATGTCGATCGACTGACAGATTCTTAGTCGACCATCGTTTCTAGTCGACAGGATCAACCATCTCGTACAACATACCATCAACCATGTACCATAACCTATATCACAACAAGTTCATCATCCATTCACCAACACCTATACCAAACCATGCACCACCAATACGTGTACCGAATTGTGCATCACCCATTCACCTCAACCTATACCATCAACCATCAACCATGTATACCAAGTACCAATCATGTATCAACCATGTACATCAACACCATACCATGTACCATACTATGTGCCAACCATGCACATCAACCATATGCATGCAAATCAATGCCATACCATGTACCATACCATGTGCCAAACATGCACATCAACCATGTACATCAACAATGTATCTCAACCATATACCATATCACTCTCAATCATGCCATACACTATGCACCATACCAAACCAGATACCAACCAACCAATAGTGTACCATTAACAATGTACCATATATCAACAAGACATGCCTCTCAAGAATGCACCATACCATTACCAAGCATAAGATACACCACATAAATGTAACTCTTAAAACTTACCTCTAATCCTGTAGTTGACCCGATACTCTGTAATACTTACCTGTAACTCTTCCACAATCCTCAACAACCCAATACCAAATCCCTTCACAACCTTTCACAAGTCCTTTTACATATACATGACTTTCTCTTTCATAGCCCACATATATTCGTTCTTTCCTACCCTACAGCCTATGTATATCCGCTCCCTACTAACCTGCAAATCGTGGATACCTCAGAAATTAGGGTTTACGTCTTGCTGCAACTTTGAGACTTTCACCTTCGACCTTCGTTGACAACCTCAAAAAACTTTCATCACAAACTAGCCAAAATGTCACAATACTAGACCATAGAAATCACAAGATAGATGTTCAATTGTAAGTATGTATATCAATGAGAGACTCTTTTAGGTGTATTTATACTTGTACTAGGTAACAATCATTTTACCATTTCACCAAGAAATGTAACCAACTAGGGGCTTCTTGACCACTCTTTGGGGATTTCAATTTTACAAGGCCATATTTCCCTGACCGTGAGGAACCACGTGGCATTACACATATCACCGGAAATGGAATGACTAGTACTATCCATCTATGATAATATTACTTGCAATTTCACTGCCCTTGATGTCCATATTCCTTAATCAACTTCGAGTTCTATAATCAAACCTCTGAGGCTACATATATACTACATCAAATGGACCCAACTAAATCACAATCAATGTCGATCATAAAAGTATCAATCAACTTTCCAACATCTCTGGACCTGTACAAGGGTTGACATCAATCTCCAAGATCACTCTCCAAGGGTTGACATCAATGAAAAGCAAGTTTCCAAACCAATTGTCCAAAAATTTCAACGAGGCTTGATTGGTAATTGTTACCATTATTTATATGCATCTACAACATGCTAAAATACTCATTAAATGAAACCAATAATTGAAACACAACAAGATATAATCAATCTTATACAAAGATTTAATGCACAACATTAATACATATAAAAATAACACATCAACAAGATATAACACTTATCTTTTAGATATCTTGTGCGACCAACTTCTTGGGACAAACGTTCCAAACAACCATAGACTGTATGTTCCAAATATCAATATCCAATCACCACTGAGTTGAGGCTATTAATCCACAAAAGAGGGTGGTCTCTCACTGTCCACTCACAGCTCAGAAATCTCACAAGCCATTGATATCCTCCTACATCTATCCCGATTTTCCGCTAGACCTGTTCCTCTTATCCTGCTCAAACCAAGGAATGTACCCCTTCATTGATCTCAATCCCTTAGGTTTCCCATTCATTTATGAGGGTCTCTCTGGAGTGAGTAGTTAAGAAACTCTCAACTAGGAACTCAAGGGATATTGCTGCTAGGAAAAACTATCACCGAAACACAACAAACACTTGTTGATTTAGTGCAACTCGAACATGAGTTAACTCTTCAAGCATTGAAACCTAGATCATCATTTTCCAACTACAAGACTCTCCATATACGCTCCATATTTCTCTAAAATTCACCCTCCATTTTTGCACCAGCTCCAAGCTCTCTTTTCTCCTCTCTACTTTCTCCTCATGCAAAAAAAATTGACTATCTAAATTGTTGTCCCAACCCATACAAATTTCATCTCTTTGGATTTCCTTTCTTGATTCACACTCTTTCCCAGGATGATTTTAGTCAACCCCCATGTTCCCAACAAATTTGGGATGTGGCAAATCACACCCACCCTCTTACATGTATTCAATGATTGGCTTTGGGAATAGTTAATCATAAAATTGGAAGGTTCATATACAAATAATAAATTTAGGAAAATGGGTCGGATTAATATTCATGGGAAATTCCCCCTTGGACCCCTCTTGCCAATTATCCTAGACACTCCCCTCGCTTGTGTATTAAGTCATCCCCCATCTCTGTCCATGTACCCTTAGCAACTGGCATCACATTTTATTATTAAAACATAGAAATGCAATTCACATATTACATCGTTTTGGTCGTAGCCACACATTATATATACATAAGAATTAATTAAATTGGGGATTATAGTGGGTATGTTACATTATCTCTTCTATGGGTTGTAATTGTTTCTCTATGAGCGAATTCATATTACCTAGGTTGATTCCACCTTGTTTGAGGATGGAATTGCATAGTTGAGGCCTAATTTAACATTGTATAGGTCATGCACGATCTTATGGACCACACAAAACCCAAGAGATTATTTCACTCTCTCATTGGGAAATTACATTGGTTGTTGAGCCATTTTCTGACTCATTGAATTGAATCTCTCTCTAATGGGTCTGTTAATAAACAATTAAGTATATCTCTTCATGCTTGGGTCGATTCCCATATACTTAAGAATTTTATTACTTGTTGATTTAATTACATATATGGGAGATAAGTGACTCTCCTTTGCGCCAAAGAACATTTGACATTGGATAAGCCCACAATTGATACAAGGTCGGTTAATCGATTTTTTTTCCTTGAGTTTACCTTTCAAAAATGAAACAATGATTTTCTCACACAATGAAGTGTTGATATCAAACAAGTATACATCCATCTATTGTTGGAATCCTCATTCCAATATATTATTCTCAGATGGTTTCAAAATCCAACTTAACAGTGATCTATATGACAATACGAGCATACTTAAAAATGTATCAAGGCCACCTCCTTTGTTTGACCACTCAAACTTATTGAAGGTTTTATGTAAAGTCTCCATAATCTTTGTTAAATTAAATTATATGAAGGATGAATACAACATCTATTTTCTTTATCTTTATTGGAGATGGCGAATATAGTTTCAAGAAAATGACTTTTCAGTATAGTGTTTCATACAATTCTAAACACACATACAAACACTCCAACTTTTAGGCAAGAAAGAATCATTTCTCAAAGAATAAGATTTTCCAAAGTTTGGTTAACAAAATAGTGTTTTGGAATAGTCGCATGTCTTAGGAGTGTGTTGTGTTGTGCATGAGAGAGAAAATATATGATTATATTAATTACACCCATATGAATGATATGTAAAGTCTAGTTGAGTCTTACTAGTATCTACTACCCATTCTCTTGTATCCTGAATTCTTCACTCATCCCACTATTGTACTATAAAATGGGTGGCCATTATTTCAATCTTATTTTTTTGTTGAAATCCTATCCAAGTAACACTTTGCAGGTGTCTCTTTCTTTGCAGTGTTGAGGTTTTGAGGTTGGCAATAGATACCTATAGAGACTGTAAATAATTTATGTTGGATTAGTTGTTATGAATTAGTTGTAATGATGATCATAACAATGAAAAAACAATATTTTCTACTTTAATATAGAAATCTCTCATCATTCATTGAAGGCAGATATCTAGTGTAACACCCCTGTTTCCCCCAACTTATAATTAATCATTAATTAGGATTACCATGTTGTGGCATAGGAATATTGTAAATGTATTATTGTTTAATTGCCAATAACTAACTGTGGGGGTGAAGACTTGAACGTACTAGCCATGATATCACTAGAGGAAATAATATGAGAATGATAAGAGAACATTTATTAAAAAAGAAGGACAGGTGGTTGAACCCTCAACCACCCCCATGAATGAAAGCATGGTCTAGCTACAGAAGGTCAACCCGAAGTACCACAGGGTCCTGCAGACCCAGAATGGACATGGGGTTTCTTTCTGACATAAGGAACCAGATTGAAGGAATGTGCATGCAAGGCACACAAAAGGATATGAAGAGAAGAGTGGAGAATGTGAGGAACATTCTACCAACAGAGAATGAGTCTAAGGCCACGAGATTGATGCATAGAAAACATATGATAAACCTCATCGAGGCCATGATAGAGAGGGATATCTCTGAGAGTATGCAGAGAACAAGACCTGAGTAGAAGGTTGCAAGCTTGATGCTGAGGAAGCATCTGATAAACCTCGTAGAAGATGCAAAAGAGAAAGGATCTATGAGACTTGGCATAAATTCCCTAGTGATATCATGGCTTGGAATGAGGGTGGCCAACGTGCTAATAATGAATTCCTCTGAGCCTATGGTTGGGTGGAAGGATGAACACCCACAGTCAGTTAGTTGGCCTCCACCTGTAATAGATAAGTAATCTTATATCCTATGTGTTTAAGTGGTATCTTTAAATTAAGGTTGGATATTCTATGAATGTTTTAGGGATGGACATGTTTGCTTAATGGTTATACTATATCCCTTCAATTCTTCCTAATTGTGTATTTAAGAAAATAAGAAATTCTCTGGCTTGTACATGTAAATGACTGAGCCCTGTGGTGGTTCAAGTTAAAATAAATGAACTGTGAATTGTTGACTTTGGGAATAACCTCACATGTGCATCTCGACACTCCCAGATGTTCTGAAGGAATGGGTAGGTGAAGCTCAAGAGAGGTAGTGCATGTGTGCACAGAGCCTCTACAAGGCGGGAAGAGATCAAGAAACCCCCCCCCCCCCTTAATTTATAGAGTTGATAGATGAGCGTAAGAGGTGCAAAGAGGATTTCTATAAGCATTAAGTTCAGGAGAATTAGTGGAAAATACATAATTATTTAAGGAGCCAACACAACTCGGGTAGAATAGTGAGTTTCGAGCCCTTTAAAGGAGATATCTTTTCATTTGAAAGATGAATGGATGAGATTAGTTCGCAAGGAGATGAAGTTCTTCACGATCATTAGATATGGAAAAGGAACACGAGCATTAACCCTTCTAGCCCTTCATACTTTGCGGGTTTGACAAATTGAGCATATTCATTGCAAAGGAGGTGAATCTCCCAAAGTACCAAAGTAAATCTAGGTCATATATCTATAGATTCCCAGGAACTATCTCGCCTGTCGGATCTACGTTATAGTCAGCCCAACATTGACCACTTCAGGAGGACAGAGGTTTGGTAATACAAAAACTCCCGAAGTCCCGAAGTTGATGTGGACCGTGGATCTAACGATCCTTCGGGATCCCTCATGACCGTTCAATCGTGGGGACACGAGTATTAACGTCGAGATCATGTGGGAGCTCGTGTGTCGAGTTACGGGGTTTCCGGGTGTCCTTCTTGGAGTGGCATGCGATGGGACCCAAGGGAGATTTAAACTATAGTTACGAGATGTATATCTATGGGGTCACGTAGATACCCTCGAACCATCAGATTGAGGTTGTGGTCAACCCAGTCTTGACCGACTCTGGTAGAAAAGAGGAGCTTGCATCGCAAAACTCCCAAAGAGCCGAAGAGCCGAATTAGATTTGAGCCATCCAAGCTAGAGGGTCAGGTGTCGTTAGATCCCGTACTCCGGAGAGAAGTCACTTCGGGAGGACCAAGGTGTGAAGACATAAGGATTTCCGAAGCTCGGAGTCCTGAAGTCATCCCATCTGCCCATTGGATGGGTTGCGTGGCAGAATATCTTCCTTTTCGGAGGAAGTCACTCCGGGAGAAAAGGGGATGTGTTGGAAAAAAAAATTTGAAGGCCGGAGAGCTGGAGTTCATCTGAGCCATTTGACAGCTGAGGACAAGTGTTAGCAGATATTCCATTTCATAAGATAGCCACTTCAGAGGAAAATGGGGTCACGTGAGTTAAGAACTCTCGAACACCGAAGTCCCGACGTAGATCACAATCGTTGATTGGGGGAGACATGTGGCACTCGATCTGTAACTCCGGGTACAGAGTACTTCGGAGAAAAAAGGCATTGGAGTGTTCGAAATTCCCAAATGTCGAAGTCCCAAATTCAATCAAGGATGTCAAAATATCTAAGGACATGCAACATCGGATTATGAAATTTAGATATTTTCCACTCCGGACGATTCACATGGTGGTTGTCTTGGAGCTCGTTGTATTGGCATCCGGTCATAGCTCATGGTCATATGCGAGTATATATGGATGGAAGAACCTGAATAACTTGGAAAGGCTACCCGCTAGCTCTGAGCTTAGTTCAAAGCATGGAAACCATGGTCGGAAATATTTGGAAGGGAAGAATGGGATAGAAACATAGAATGGGGGTTTTGATTCTCTTGAGAAGAGCGAAAATTTGACGCCCCCACCATGGGTCTATTACAAATTGGTATCATATCACGACAACAACACTTGGCCTGCTTGGGCTCATGCACGAGTTGTATGAAAGTATTTTTGGAGGACTTTAAGGGGCAACACCCTATCTTACCGCATTCCTAAGAGACATAGAAAGCCTCTACTGAAGAGAGGAATGTGATCCTTTACTGCTGATAGATGTTTTGGAAATTGGCATTGTATGTTGCTAATGTTCCCAAATAAAGAATTTGACTTCACTGCGAAATTTTACGTGTTGTTTTACAATCATAATATTCGGTTACCAAGGCTAAGATTAGCTTGTGGAGAATATTACCACCAAACAGAAATCATCTTCATAAGTTCCTTGAATAGAAGGATGCAGATTTAAAATATAGTTGGAATTTTACCCCAACAATATTGAATCATGCCAGTCTGTGACAAAGGGAGCCTAGCATTTCCTAGGAATGAAAGCCGATCCTACAAGATTGGGATTATGCTAAAGAACACTAATATTTAAAATAAAATAGCAATGTGAGCTGATGGAAAGGATCCGTAGCAACAATGATTACTACTTTAATGAAGGGTTAAACCTAGTATAGGTGTATAACCTCTCATGATCAGAGGAATGATTATGGTGACCATTCCCTGAAAATGGAGATCATGCACAGCTCTTGGGTTTCAAGTGAAATGAGAAACGAATTTTTCTTCTGGATACAAGAATTTCTGGGCAGGGTTTTTCTAATGAAGCTGATAAAAAAACCTGTAGAAATATAGAGTGATTGAGTGAGAAATCACAGCAGCCTCCCTTGCTTGGTGGATATGAAACTAATTTGCTTCTAGAGTTCTTGTGGGAGGAGGAGAGTGGCCTTCATCCCCGACTGTGTTGAACACAAGGAAGAATTCTAGGTGTAATGGTCAAGACCGATCTTGACCTAAAGATACTCTAAATTTCTGAATTAGGATACTGAGTAAGTAACATAATTTGAAATTGCATTTGGGCTCTAAGGGAATAGTCCAAATGGTATTAGACATTAAATTGTTAAATTTAAGATAAAATGGTTGACTAAATGTTGATCTTGAATGTGGTAAAGTAAGTGTTGGGGCACTCCTAGAAGCCAATGGGTCAGATTGACATCCATTGGTGGATGGTAGCCATATAGATATAGTTGGAAGCTAAATTGGTTGATTATGTTACCTTGGGCATGGTTATAATTTCCTAGATTGTATGTATAAGTTGGGTAATGTTCCAGGGAGATTGAGGCAAGAGTGTTTTCTTGATAGCTATTATCATATAAAAATGGAACATAGTTATGACTATGTCAGATTCAACTTACATGTGGATGTCATGTGAATGACTGCAAGCTCTCAATTGAGAGGGAAACTCAGTGTTGAGTATCCTTATGAGGCTTGTCATAAGGATGGCAGCAATATCCTTGGAGGAGGACCTGGAAGTCTGAGATGCCCATGTGCATGCATGCCATGGAAAGGGTGCAAGCAATGAGCTTGCACGATGCATGTTTGGTTATATTTGTGGGTGTTTACGCTTGATTTCATGTATTTAATGTATTGTGAAGCTTCTTGATATGAAGCCTGATAGTAATACTAGTTAAGTATGAATGATATTAAATATGAAATTTATGTTTTGAATGATAGCTTAAGGGGAAAGCGCTCCATTCCCTCAGGAAAGATGAGTAGAAATAAATGAAAGAGTAAATGAGCAAGGATGGTCTGTGTTAGGATAAGAGACAAATGATTATACCTTGAGGATCACATAACAATGAGTTTGAATAGTCATGAGTTGACTAATTTTAGAATAGAGATGTATGTAGACTATGAAATATACCCATGGAAGCTACACACAAACTTTTGATTATGCATATGGTTTAGTACATCATGGATGTAAGTTAACAAAACCAAGATATGTATGGATACATAATTTGGGTGCATGACAAAAATGCATGTTTATATTCCTTATGGAATATTTGGTAAACAACTAAAGCTAACTCAAGGTTGATGCCATCATAGATAATGATGGACGTGCAATAAGGAAGTTTCATGCTGAGGGAGTTCCCTATGGAAGAACTGTGTGAAAACTCTGTCAAGAGGACAAAGTCACAGCCTTAATAACTGCTGAGAATTAAGTAGTGAGCTACAAGCTTATATATATATAATAATCCTGGATTACATTTTGAAAGCATCATGTAATAAATAGAAGAGTAATGAATTAATAAATGGGTATGTTTGATTGAATAGGCTTGGTTGAAGCCATGTTAAGAAAAGGCAATGAGGCCTTTAGAGATAACTCAGCTGGGATGAAAAGTCCTATACGGTGTAGAAAGAATTGGAAGAAGGGGAGAGCCCTCAATTATTTTCTTCCTGAGTATTATGTTTTCTCTGGAATGAGAGAGCTAGTACATGGATGAAAGTAAATGTTTTGGCACCATAGTGATGATGGTCATATTTTTGTAGAAACAATCGATATTTGTTTGTGTTGCACTCATGAAAAAGTTAAGGATAATGTGATGAAGTGCATAAAGATGTGCTAGGACATGTGTGAAAATGTTTTATTGTCTTAAGGTTATGCACAAAATTTTGGAAGGGCAGTTGTATGCCTCGGGTACCCAAGTAGTGTATGATTGAAGAAGAAAACCATGATTGAATCAGGTTAATCAAGAATCTGACAGAGGAGATGAATGTGAGTCATTCATCGGAGGGGAGACCGATCACAATCCTCAAATTGACTTCACTATCCACTGGAGTTAATAGATCAAACACGAGTCGTTCGATTAGATCGAGGGTCAGGGATCATTGCGGAGCACGAAGGTGAAATTAATGGACGTGATAGTTCATGACCCACAATCAACCAACTTTGTTGATCTTGTCGGGGTGGAATATCAACAACCACGATTAGACAGAGTTGGGCAAACACTTTCCAGATTGGGCCTCGAAATCACTGTGAACCCTCGATTTGTGAATAGAGATCGATGGTTGGGAACCATTGCAGAGTGCGAAGGTGAAATTAGTGGATGTTCTAGTTCACGTCCCACAATCAAAAAATGTTGTTGATCTCGTCGGAGCAAAGAATCAACGACCACGATTAAAAGAGTCGGGAAATCACTTTTTAGATTGTAGAGTTTGAACTCTTCGATAAAGAGCGATCATATTGAGATTCCGCAATCGCTGTGAACCTCTGATCTATGAACGATCGGTGGGAGAACATGCAAGGAACCCATGTGTTAATGTCGCGTAAAAAACTTACTGTGATTGGGTTCTGTGGTTGAATTTAGCACATCGAAGCTCTGCATCAACCTAAATTCTCAGTCAAACACTTCTATGTTGGAATTATTATTATCTGGAATTCGTGTGGTTAAAATTGGTTGAGGGACAAGATCGACAGCCTGTGATCATTGTGGATATTGCATATGCACACGGGATAACGTCGAGACTTGTACCTGTAATTTAAATTCAATATAGCGTTGTTTTGAGTTTGGGATCCGATCATAGATCAGACGACCCGTATTCATTGCGGAGATTGGAAGGAGAATTAAACTGCGATCTAGTTGACGTTCCACAATCCCTTGCACTCGTTGGATCTGGGGGAAACTGGATCTACACCATCAATTTTCAGACAAGGGATTTAGCCAGGATCATAGCGCCTGGACATGGGAGCCGAAAGGATAGCACCTAAAAAGAATAGAGTTGAGGTCACAACTCTCAGTTGCATGGAGAGAAAATGGAGTTCCTTTGGGCCAGTCAAGGAACATAGAGTTTAACACTCTGCATTAGACTGTGGTCGCGAGGACTAGTTCTATAGGAATAAAGGTGCTTATAGCTAGCAAATTGCATGGAACTGCTTCAAGGAAGTGCCTGTTTGCATGATAGGAAGACAATGAACCTTCCATTGAGGAAGGGTGACCTTCTGAAAATTTTACGTAGATTATATGGTTGTCAAAGGAATTCTTAAAGGAATTCATGTGAAACTTGGAGTTTCACGAATGACAATTTTAGGGCTGTGATTGATTCAGAGAAAAAAATATGATTCTTCTAAAATAATAAATATGGAAAAAGAATCTATATGGTATAAGTTGGTTGAATTCAAACACACCTTGGCAGAAGTGCCTAACCTAAAAAGTGATAACCTGAAATCGATGCAAGGGTGCATTGGGTATCAATGTAGCCACAAATGTTGGCACATTCATTAAAGTCAATTGATATCTGAATTTCATTTTGAAAAGTTGATATACTGAACTGATGCATGTGTAAGGAAAGAAATTTCATTTTTATTTATATCATTGAATAGATAAAAGTGATTTGATTGTTAGCATGCACAAATTAAGAATTGTTTGTGATAACATTATGAAGGTGCAGTGAAATTATGTGTGCATGGGAAACTAACAATTTGTTTGGCTGAGTAAAGTTGACTTGCAGGAAGAAAGAGTCTTGGATATGGAAATGTTGTAAGCCCATAAGGAAGACTGATTTCCTGCTGAGCTAAATTTCTATGGGGAGGAAAGTCCCATGCTTGTGAATCTGGTTTTGTGCGGAACATATATGAAAATAAATGAATAAATTTGAAAATATGTGGGTGATAGATTTGCAATAAAATTCTGAAATTTAGAATAGTGACGATGTCTCATGAAATTTTGTATTTCTGTGATACAGGTGAGAAGAAAATATCCATCCATAAAGGACAAATGAAGGATATCTAGCTGAAAATCATGATGGAGGCCACTGTTGAGCTATTAGAACCCCATGGTAAGCCATGATCACCTCGAATATGTTGTGTTGAGGTGACACAAGCCAGAGGGACACCTCGACAGAGAAATTCTGAGGGACACCTTGACTGTAAAGATCGATAAAGTCTAGGGGATTCTTCCTGTTCGAGAAAACCTTGGAAAGGAAAGATGGATCACTCGAGGATCTATATAACACAGAAGGGGATGCCTAGGCCTAGGCCTAGAGGGTGAGTGATTGCAAGGAAGAGGATACTCTAATAGTTCTTGTAAACTATTGATTGGGATCATGCACACAATGGGTATGTCAAGGAAAAATAGTGAGCCTTGATAACAAGACAACCATGTGTATACAAATCCACAAACTGTGCAGATAAGTATTGTGCTAGATTATGAATTTTTCCTAGAAATTTTATGCGACAGTAAAATGTTTTCACATGAGACTATGATTAATGTGCTTGTTTTCCAAGAATTATTGAAGGTAGGTGACAATGATTAAGAGTCTGAAAAAGGACCTGGCCGAGAAATAAGGTCAAGAATTCTGAAGTGGTTGAATGAGAAAGGCATGGTAGGTGTTACTGAGAAAGAACATTGAGGACGATGTTCCTTTTAAAGGGGAGGGTATTGTAACACCCCTGTTTCTCCCAACTTGTTATTAATCATTAATTGGTATTACCATGCTGTGGCATAGGAACATTGTAAATTTATCATTGTTTAATTGGCAATAATTGACTATGGGGGTGAAGCCTTGAAAGTACTAGCCATGATATCACTAGAGGAAAGAATGTGAGAATGATAAGAGAACAGTTAATAAAAAAAAAGGATAGGTGGTTGAACCCTCAACCACCCCCATGATTGAAAGCATGGTTTAGCTGCAGAAGGTTAGCCCAAAGTACCACAAGGTCCTGCGGACCCAAAATGGACTCGGGGTTTCTTTCTAAAAGAAGGAACTAGATAGGAGGAATGTGCGTGCAAGGCATGCAAGAGGATATGAAGAGAAGAGTGGAGAATGCGAGGAACACTCGACTAACAGAGAACAAGTCGAAGGCCACGATATTTATGCGGAGAAAACATATGATAAACCTCGTCGAGGCTGTGACAGAGAGGGATATATATAAGAGTATGTAGAGAACGGGACCTAAGAAGAATGTCGCGAGCTTGATATTGAGGAAGCATTAGATAAACCTTGTTGAAGATGTGAAAGAGAAAGGGTTGATGAGACTTGGAAAAAATTCCCTGGTGATATCATGGCTTGGCACGAGGGTGTCTAGAGTGATAAGAATGAATTCCTATGAGCCTATGATTGGTGGAAGGATGAACACCCATAGTTAGTTAGTTGGGCACCACCTGTAATAGACAAGTAAACTTATATCCTGTCTGTTTAAGTGGTAACTGTGAATTAAGGTTGGATATTATATGGATGTTGAAAGGATGGACATGTTTGATTAATGGTTGTATTGTATCCCTTCAATTCTACCTAATTGTGTATTTAAGAAAATAAGAAATTATCTTCCCTGTACACGTAAATGACTGAGCCCTGTGGTGGCTCAAGTTAAAATAATTTAACTATGAATTGTTGACTTTGGGCATAACTTCACATGTGCATGTCGACACTCCCAGTCATTATTAAGGAAGGGTCAGTCAAGCTCAGGAGAGGTAGTGCATATGTGCGCAGACCCTCTACAAGGTGCACAAAGATCGAGAACCCCCCCCGCCCACCCCCTTAAGTTCTAGAGTTGATATATGAGCCTAAGAGGTGAATAAAGGATTTCTCTAAGCATTAAGTTCAAGAGAATTAGTGCAAAATACTTAATTATTTAAGGAGCTGACAGAACTCCGGTAGAATAGTGAGTTTCGAGCCCTTTAAAGGAGAGATCCTTTCATTTGAAATATAAATGGATGAGATTCGTTCGGGAGGAGCTGAATTTATTTACGATCGTCGGATTTGGAGAAGGAACACAAGAGTTAACCCTTCGAGCCCTTCAGACTTTGCAGGTCTGAAAAATTGAGCATATTCATTGCATGGGAGGTGAATCACCTGATGTCCCAAAGTAAATATGGACCATAGATCTATAGATGCCCGGGAACTATCCCAACCGTTGGATCTACATTATAGTCAGACCGACGTTGACCTCTTCGGGAGGACAGAGGTTTGGTAATACCAAAACTCTCAAAGTCTCGAAGTTGATGTGGACCATAGATCTAAGGATCCTTTCGGATCCCTCATGACTATTCGATCGTGGGGATGTGAGTATTAACGTTGAGATCGTGTGGCAGCCCGTGTGTCAAGTGACAGGGTTGCCAGGTGTCCCTCTCGGAGTGGCACGCACTGGGGCCTAAGGGACCCTTAAACATAAGTTACGAGCTATAGATCTCCGGGGTTGCGTAGATACCCTCGAACAGTCACATTGAGGTCATGGTCTACCCAACGCTGAGTGACTCTGGGAGAAAAGAGGATATTGCATTGTAAAACTCTCAAAGTACCGAAGAGTTGAAGAGTTGAAGTAGATCTGAGTCGTCCAAGCCTGAGGGACAGGAGTCGTCAGATCCTGTACTCCGGAGAGAAGTCACTCTGGGAGGACTGAGGTGTGAAGACACAAGGATTTCTGAAGGCTGGAGTCCCCAATTCATCCTAGCCACCCATTGGAAGGGACGCGTGACAGAAGATCTGGCATTTAAGAGGAAGTGATCACTCTGGGAGAAAAGGGGATATGTTGGACAAGAAATTTCGAAGGTCAGAGAGTCGAAGTTCATATGAGCCATCTGATAGCTGGGGATAGGTGTGAGTAGATCTTCCATTTTGGAAGATAGCCACTTTAGAGGAAAGTGGGGTCATGCGAGTTAATAACTCCCTAACTCCGAAGTCCCGAAGGAGATCACAATCGTTGATCGGGGGAAATGTGTGGCACTCGATATGTAACTTCGGTTACATATTACTTTGGAGGAAAAAGGCATTGGAGTGTTCGAAATTCCTGAATTTTGAAGTCCCGAAGTCAATCAGGGCCATCAAAATTGCTAAGGACACGCGATGTCGGAGTATGAACTTCAGATATTTTCCACTATGGAGGATTCGTGCGATGGTTGTCTTGGCACCCATTGTCTTGGCGTTCAGTCATGGCTCACGGTCATATGTAAGTATAGATGGACAGAAGAACCCTAAGAACGTGGGAGAGGCTACTTGCTAGCTCTGAGCTCGGTTCAGAGCATGGAAACCATGGTCGGAAATCTCTGGAAGGGAAGAGTGGGATAAAAACCTCGAATGGGGGTTTTGATTCTTCTAAGAAGAGCAAAAATTTGACGCCACCACCATGGGTCTGTTACATCTAGTAGGAAAACAAACACCCAATCCTTGGAGCCAACCAATCAATTCAGGATAGAGAACTTTGTTTCACTCAAACCGGATTAAACAAAAAAGATAGAACTCAACCCTAATTGGCATATTAGACAACAAGATACCTTTTTTTATCACCTTGCATGTTGTTTGTTGTGTGCAAGTTACAACTAAGAGAAGACTTAACATCCAAGAGAAGAAATGTCCTTGTATAAGGAAAATCACAAAATCCTAGTGGCCTTTCTCAGAATAGAGCACTCTATCTTAAATGGAGATATAACAAAAGTAAATTCCAAAGATGATTCATGTTGGTGAAGTAAGTGGGATATAATTCCTGCATTTATGAATCACTTCTCTACCAAACCCTTTCAGTCCATATGTGGGTGTTTTGCATGAGATATATCTTTTGTCTGCCATGGTTATTTCTCCAAAAGTAGGATGAACTATCAGACGATTCAAGTGGGTACAATTTCAAATTTGTAATACTTTTCTCCAACAAAATCCTTCATGTTATGTTTTACTATGAATGAATAAATAATTGTGGGAAAAAAATAAAGGTTTGAGCAAGAAATTGGTGTCTTTCAAGAAGAAATTATATCACTTCAAGGACATATATAGAATGAATATTTTGTTTGATATTATCAATTAAATTGAGAATCACATTCCACTTTGTGTGAAGGTGGTTTTACTCATGTTTCACCTAAGCCTACATAACCTACAAATGTAATTATCATGATTGATGTTGCTACCACACCATAGATGTCATTGATTTTATTAAATATGTATTTTCTCCTCCTGATGACTTACAAGAAAAATGTCCCAATACTACATAATTGGGGAGGTGTTTAAAATTATCAACCTTTATGGTCCTTATGGAGAAACAAAATCCCTTTGGTACAATTTCAAATCTTAGATTTGGGAAAGAAATAATAATATGATCTTTTGAGATGACCTAAATTTATAAATTTAGGAGAATTGTGGGGGGAGGATTCTAGACAAGACCCTAAAGTTGACTGCTTTTTCCACTTGTTCGAGGATATGGGGTTCTAATATGTGGAACTAGTTTGGATATTCCCTAGCTAGAGGAATATTAGAAGAAGAAGGGAAGGGGTTTAAAAAAGGGTAGACAAATTTATGGTAGCAAATAAAATCCTCAAGGAATTATAAAGATTTAAATCTTGGTTTGGGGAAGATATATCTTCAAGTCACCTTCCTATTCTTATTTAAATAGATAAATACATGAGTATAAACCCCTAGGTCCCTTCAAATTTAATGACACGTGGATAGAGGAAGAATGATTCCTAGATATGGTAGTAAAAAAGTGGAGGAAGTATGTTCCAAACTCAGGTGAGCCAAGTATGTTTCAATTTGAAAAAATATAAATAATGTAAAGTGGGATGGGAAAGGAATAAATCCAAGGAACCTCGAAAAGAGTTAAGTGACACCCGTGAACAAATTAGGTTTCTCTTTCCGAGTAATGAAAGAGGAAAAAACATGAAACTAAAGGAATTAGAAAGTTTGAAAAGGAATCTCCTAAAAAAAGAGGTAGAGTGCAGAATAAAAAGTAGATCCATTTGGTAGGTTGAAAGTGATGAAAATGCCAAACACTAGATGGACATAAAAATTATTTGGGAGATAAAGAAGAAATAGGGCACAATGGTTATAAAGTTCTAAAAAATCACTGAAGAAGATATCATATATATTAAAAGATATTATTAAAAAAATTAGGAGTTTGAAGTAGAGGTATCAAAACAAAAAATCAAAGTAATTTTATCTCCTTTAGAAAAGGAAAAATGTTTTGGTCCAAAAGGGTAGAAAATAGAATTTTGTTTAAGATTCTATTAATTTTTTTTAGAAAGAACTAATGAGGGTAATAGAGAAGTCTAGGGCCGTGGAACTAAATTCAACCTTTGTCTCTTATATTCCAAACAATAATAACTAAGATACATTTGATGATTACATATTGATCTTGTTATGTAATGTAATTCTATCTATAAAATTATATCCAAGATCCTAGTTAATAAACTAATTTTTTTCTTTTATATTTTATAACAGAAGAGAAGTTTTTTTTGTTTTTAATACGTATATAGATATGTACTTGGAAAATCATAGGGAGGTTTTCACTTAATAAAATTTAACAAAATTGAATCTTTGATAATGAAAATAGACTTGGAAAAGGCCTAGTATGATAAAGGTAGTTGGTTATATTTGAGGTTGATAATTATACAAATAAGGATAAGTAATTAATTTATTAATGGGATAGTGGGTTGTATTGAATCAACATCATTTCTAGTTTTGATAAATACTTCACAAACATGGTTCTTCTATGTTGCAAGATGACTCAAGTGGGGATGTTTGATGTCTGCTTTCTTATTCTTGTTGGTTGTTGAATTCTTGAGTGGAATGATCATGAGATCAAAAAGGGAGGGGGATATTAAGGGAATTATGTTGAGGATAAATGGGAGGGGGATATTAAGGGAATTATGTTGAGGATAAATTTCCTTATTGTATCTCGTATTCACCGGTGATGTTCCACTGCTTGGTTTGGGAGAAACAAGTGAAGAATGGAAATATAAATAAATTCTAAACCTTTATTATAAGGTAACAAGGATGGAAGTAAATACATACAATTTTCATCAATCTTATTTAACGGAGTGGAGGAACTAGAGCTAGTTGCAAGAGAAAATTGAAGGGATAGTATCGAAAAAGAAGCGTTAGAGATGGATTTATAAGAGGCAGATTGACATTGGTAAAATATGTTTAAGAGGGGACACTTGTATACTAGTTATCTTTAGCACACTTCCAAAAATAAATATTACAAAAAAATTGAAGAAAATGCTTTAAAGTTTCCTATGGATAGGGAAAAGGGAGAAGAAAGGGCTCCCCTTGGTTAGACGAAGAATGTTGGAAAAACCTAAAGACATTGGAAGGTGGGGCCTAAAAAACATTCACCTTTTCGGTCAAGCCTTAGTAGCCAAAATCCTATGGAGGATGATACATTATGAAGGTCTATGGGGAAAAGTGTGAAATATATATCCCTATAATATGTTGAGGACTAGATTAGAAAGGAAGTAAAGAGACATAATCGAGCATCAATAATATGGAAGGCACTTGTGAAATCCTTTCTATTGTTGGGTAAAAGGATGCCTTGGAAAATTTGAAAAGGTAATAGAGTAAGGATTTAAGAGGATCCATGGATGGAATACTCATGCATTTCTAGACTATTAAATCATTTAAAAATGCTATTAATAATTTGGGAATCTACCACTTTATAGATGTAGTTGATTTAGACTCTAGTACAATTAGATCATTTAAAAATGCTATTAATAATTCGATAATAAACTACTTGATAGATGTATTTGATTTAGACTCTAGTACAATCTTGAACCAAGGGTGGAAATTTACCTTACAATTGAAATTTCAAGGAGACACAACAAAAGAATTAAATCAATTTCTATTCAGTAAAATATTAGGAAATAAGAATGGAAAACTAATCTATTCTAAGAATGAATCAACTAAGAAATTTATACAACAAATTTAGTATATAAGGCTAGGATGGAGGAGGAAGTTGAATATAAGAAAGGGTGGAAACCTAAATGCAAGCTCAATAGTCCATTAAAAAAAAGTATTTTTGTTTGGTTCCCTTTATTTAATAATGTTTTTAAGTAGGACAATTATTAGAAGAGATCATGGTAGGGTCCATATAGATGGATAAAACTACAAACCATGTATTTTTATTTGGTTTCCTTTATCTAATAATTTTTTTACCTAGGACAATTATTAGAAGAGATCGTGGTAGGGTCCATATAGATGGATAATGTTCAAGATCAAAGAGGAAGCTACAAACCACATGCGGAAACTACAAACCATGTATCTTTATTTGGTTTCCTTTATCTAATAATTTTTTTACCTAGGACAACTATTAGAAGAGATCATGGTAGGGCCCATATAGATGGATAATGTTCAAGATCAAAGAGGAAGCTACAAACCACATGCTAATTCATTGTCCATATGCAAGATAAGTACAAAATGAGGCATTGGAGTTGATTGATGGTAAAGGGAATTTGGAAGGTTAGTAATTGACAATATATTTTGAGGGATGGTACTAGGACAAATTAGTAGGAGATCAAAAGGAATAATCTTGAAATGCAAGTTGGGAAATTTGGATTGCAAAAAACAAAATGACATTCTAGGTTAGAGAATTTTTTTTTTTCAAGTTTATCACAAAATAAGACATGCCTACATAAGAATTTGGATACCTATGTACCTAAATGTGTCAAGAACCTTATTAAATCTAGAAATGGTCAAATCTATGATTTCTAGGTTATTTGATGTTGTTTATGATATAAGAGATATTTCTTTCTTTAAGAAAAAACACTCATTCTTTCAAATATGTAAAAGGATGAGAAAAACAATAAAGATAAGTTTTATGCATTATGAATGATCTTTAGAATTTCATAAAAAGATGAATTCCTAATCTATAGGTGATAGGATAAGTTTTATGCACTATGAATGATCTTTAAAATTTCATAAAAAGATGAATTCCTAATCTATAGGTGATAGGTGATGGGGAATTCCAAATTTATTATAAAATCAGCAAAATGAAGATATATAATAGAAAGTCTAATGTTTCTTCGAGTCAAATCAAGAAAAGAGTTTTAGAGGTAAAAAACAAATTTTTAGTGTTTATAAAGAATTTATCAAATCAAGAAAAGAGTTTTAGAGGCCAGGAACAAATTTTAAAATGTTTCCTTCAATAGTGTTAGCTTGTGGTTTAGAAGTTTTATCCACCCTTCATTGATTGAGTGGTGTGATGGCCTCTTATATCATGCCATTAAAACTATCCACTCTCGCAATATTTTCTTAATGGACTTATCATTTGAAGTCGTCGACGTTTCAGCCACGCTATTTATCTATTACGATTTGTGTAATTAAACATATTAATAATAATGACTTGGCTGCGGTGAGCATATTAAAATGATCAGTTCTTTACATATAATAAAGTGACCTAAAATATAATATTTACGGTGTTTTTTTCCACGCCTTTCTCAGTCGACGGGATATTTACGGTGTTTCTTTCGACGCCTTTCTTAGTCGACGGGCTTCCCAATGCGTGTGGAAATCATTTATCCAAACGTAGATATATCATTATCGTTCCCGGTTACACAAAAATGAACTTTGCTATATCAGTATGGAAACCACCCATTTGTTACATGGGCCATTTTCCGTGTCCCATTACAGAAAAAGAGCATCAGAACAGAAGTTCCGCTCTATGGCTTACGTGGATCTTTGCTTCTCTGCCTTCTAATGTGACATCCCAACACTTCTCCGCTACACGTCAGCCTGTACATATCTTCGTTTTGCTTTTTTCACGTATTTACTTTACTTATCATCCACTGCTTTATTAATTTTTGATGGTTTTTGTTCATCTATAAATATGAGTGCAGACAGTGTGGATTACGAAACCTCCGGTGTTTTGAAAGCTAATTACTTGCGAGTGCATAAAGGAGGAGAGGAGAGGAGAAGCTTCAGTCCTCTCTCTGCATTCGCAGCTGTGGATAGGATAGGGAAGAGTGTTTTGGAGGTTGTTGCTAATTTTATTTAATTTGATTATCGATGGAGAAGATAATTGAGAAATCAAAACCCTATGTAGCAATGATATCCCTGCAATTTGGGTATGCGGGTATGGATATTATCACTAAAGTATCTCTTAATAGAGGGATGAATCATTTTGTGCTTGTAGTGTACAGGAATGCCGCTGCTACGGTTGTGCTTGCTCCTTTTGCCTTCTTCATTGAAAGGTAAATCTATTCTATTCATGCTTGTCCTTGCAACTTCTCCTGAAAAGCTCTGCAACTTCTCAGTACGTAGGTAATCAGCTCACGTGTTAACTAACTTACAATGTATTGCAGGAAAGTGCGACCCAAACTCACTTTTTCCTTATTCTGTCAAATTTTTGTACTGGGTTTGTTAGGGTATGTATTATTTCATAATTTCATTCCTCCTGCTTCTCTTCACATCATCCATTCCGTTCTATTTCTGATTGCGTCAACGCAAATTGTTGGGGATTAATTTAATTTAAATATGGATACTCGTAATGCATGTCTGCAGGGCTGTAATCGACCAGAATTCATACTACCTGGGTTTGAAATTAACATCTCCAACGTATGCGTGTGCATTGAGTAACGTTCTCCCGGCTATGACATTCGCAATGGCTCTCCTTTTTAGGTAATCAAATCACATTGTTCCCTCCAAATCATATATTCTATGAGGTGCATGTCATAATTCTATTTACAGGTTGTCTCATAATTATAGTTATGGTCTTGGTGGAAAATCTGTATTTGTGTAGGATGGAAAGGGTGAATGTAAAAAAGCTGCGTAGCCAAGCGAAGATAGTGGGAACGATCGTTTGTGTAGGGGGAGCGACGCTAATGACGTTATACAAAGGTCCTATTGTTCACATGTTTTGGTCTCCACATCATCAATCACCCAAAGATAACCAGGCATATCCAAATGGAACGTCAGCAGCAGCTGTCACTGACAATAAAGAGTGGATCATAGGCTCCCTTCTCATAGTCGCGGCCACTCTGGCTTGGTCCGCCTTGTTTATCCTCCAGGTCATCATTTATCTTTGACATCTTTGTCTCTCGAAATGTACCTTTTATATATATGATGAATCATCTTGAAATTAACGATTTTGAATGTGCAGTCTGCAGTACTGAAGAAATACTCTGCTCAACTATCCCTTGCCACGTTAATATGTTTTCTGGGAACATTACAGGCAACGGTTCTCAGCTTAGCTGTCGTACGTGATCCTTCCCAGTGGGCTTTAGGATTGGACATCAACCTTCTCACTGCAGTCTACTCTGTAAGTTTGCCTCTTTTATTTCAACAAGGGAAATAGGTTAATTGTTTTTCTTCAGGTTTTAATTCAAGAATTGGAGATTGGGATATGGAGGTAAATTACAGAGTACAGCAATTGCTATTTTTGGGTGCAGGGAGTGGTGGCGTCGGCTATTGCATATTACGTACAAGGTTTGTGCATGCGAGTAAAAGGACCTGTATTTGCGACAGCATTCAGTCCGTTGTCGATGATAATCGTCGCAATTATGGCGTCTATCATTCTCTCTGAGAACATCTATTTGGGCAGGTTCGTTTCTGAATTCTTTTTCAACCCATCGAATTGAATTCGAGGTTAATAGCGTGAGCAAAAAGAATGGTTGAAGGCGCTAACTGGACTTATCAATTGAATACAGTGTGCTGGGAGGAGTTCTGATCGCAATAGGGCTATACGCTGTCCTGTGGGGAAAGGTGAAGGATAGCAAGATCTCAACGGATCAAAATTCCATGGAAGTGATTTCCAATTCTCAAGTAAGGCTCTCTGAAAATCAAAATAAGGCGGACGATATAGAAGCTGCCTCCAACAAGCTAATGTGTAAGGGACCTCAAGCTCATCAATTCAATACTGGAGATACGGCTATTTCTATCACTGAAAACAATAATCCAAAAATGTAAGCATCGTGGGCAAACAGTTTTTACAACATCGCTTATAGTTTGGGTTGTTCGAAATGGGCAACCAGAGAGACGTGCAGATCCGTTGCTCCTCCTCACCATCGAATGCCAACAAACAAGTTTTCAAATGTTAAATGGGATCGACGTTTTCTTGATCCATTCCTGGAATTGTAGGTGCCGCATTTTATTACTCTGTTCGCTTCTAGGTTATACCTCTCACAGTGCCGATACAATATTACCGTTTTCATCCTTGCCTGAGATGAGAAGAGATGTGCCTATGACGGCTGTGATATAATTAATGGTGGGCTAATTAAATGAAACAGCCTGTCCGGAAATCCATCGTCGTCCTGGAATGAAGTGTTAAACCGTCTGGTTTAACATATGGAAATCTAATAAAATAAGGATTCGGTATACCAATCATTTTTTGCAGTCCGTTTTCACTGTAACTTTTAATAATAAAACATGCATAGTCTACCGATGTGTAATACAAATATAAATATTAATGATTACAATCTGTAATCCAACTTGTCGAACTTGCCCAAGGAGTAAGTCTGTAATAGTTTCCAACAGTCAAGCATACTACATGGCTAAGAAGTGTACAACAAATAAATAGATAAGATGGGTCTGGCTAATGAGATACTCTCAAGTTGTAAGTCGCGCTACTGCACGTAAACGAGTTTGAGGTCAAATTAGATAAAATATTGTTTTTTTTTTCGAAAATGATAAATTGGTTCACAATTATCAAATTTTCACGTAATGTGAAATAAAATATTGATATTTTTTTCAAAATTGATAAATTGTTTCACAGTTATCAAATTTTCTCGTCATTTTAAATAAAATATTGATATTTATATAAAATGATAATTTTTTCACAATTATCAAATTATGATGATGTATAAATATATGATGATGATAAATATGGATTAAAATCAAATTTGCTTTAGTTTATAATTTTAGTTTTGTATTTGAAAAGCTTTAAGAAAAGGGTTTTTAAATAAAGATAGTTTTTAGAAGGTCACTAAGGTCTTTATCATAACAAATATTTAAAAAAATTATAATTTAATGTGGGTATACACATGATGTTATAAGAGAAAGTGTTTTTTTATCTTCAATCCTGTTAGTACTAAAAAAAATGATAAATTCTTTCTACCCACTAGGTTTTAGGAATTGTCCAATGCCTCTTCTCTCATTATGAAATTCATGAAATTTTAGAATGTTGACTCTCTTCTTTACACAAATCAAAACAAAAAGACACTTTTAAGCTTTCAAATTAGATTTAATCATCTCTTTAAAAAAATATAATATAATTTAATCTTTTAATTCTGAGTAGTATCACATTTTCTCCTTTAATTTAAATATAATATGTAAAGTGATCTCATCCTTTACCACCAACAATTTAACAAAAACTTCACATTATATATATATATGAATATAAAAAAAATAAAAAAAAATCATATACAAATTAAGATGCAAATAAAATATTTAAATTATATAAATTTTAGTTAATATATTTGAAAATATAAAAAATTAAATATAAAAATAAATTAATTAAAGAATACTAAATATATATAAATATAAAAACAAATAAATGAAATAATACTAGATATATATTTACAAAATAATTTAAATCTATTTTAATTTGAAATCATTTAATTATTAAAATATTTTTATTTTTACTTATTTTTTTATTTAAAATAAAATAAAATAAATAAAGTTAAATTTATTTTGTATTTTATTAAACTTGTGGAACTTTGATAAACTTGCATTATCCAAAGACTCTTTTGAAATTATGATTAAGTATTT
Organism: Picea engelmannii; assembly: GCA_009831015.1. Classification (NCBI taxonomy): domain Eukaryota; kingdom Viridiplantae; phylum Streptophyta; class Pinopsida; order Pinales; family Pinaceae; genus Picea; species Picea engelmannii. Next base: position 698,374 of record ML779123.1, on the reverse strand, counting down.
AGTATATATACAAAATAATTAATTTAAATATTTAATATATATATATATATATATATATATATATATATATATATATATATATACAAAATAATTAATTTGAAAGATGCTATATTTTGGTATTGTTTTTAATTTCAATAAAAGTAATTTGACACTTAAAATGTTGTTAAAACATTACAAAACCGGTGCTGCATAGCATCATTACCAAACATAGAGAATGATTGCAACAATGAGGAGGTTTCGGGTACTGCCATTGTAGAGGAGGAGTTTTTGTCTGCTCTCATGTAGAACACTGTGCTTTACCCCCGCGCGGCCGCAAGAAGAAGGTACACTGCTAGAAGAGCGGCATTTGCCCACCAATCCATCTCAGGTCAGCAACAATATTTCGGCTCAGGCAAAAGGTATCCAAGAGACAAATGGCGAGGTCCTTCTATGTGGCTCCTCTGATGAACACTGGGTTTTTCCCATTTTCGTGGAGGAAACATCGGCGGCTCCTTTTCAAGCACATTTTGAATTTGGCTTCGAGGACAGTTCTAGACAATTTTTAAAAAGAATTTGGTAGGCACCAGGCTCTACAACACGAGGTAATATAAAAATGTTAGCTTACAAAAAATAATTAGTGAATATAAAAATTTTAGCTTACAAAAAACAAATAGTGTATATAATAAAATTGAGTGTAGATCATGTTAGCATTCTATAAATTTTGTCCGGATGAATAGATAGATGACAGAGGTAACTGTTTTGGGGTTTTAATAAAGTTGTTGAAGAGTTGAAGATGACCTTTCGACTATGGGGTCAAGAATGTAGGATGTATTTCCAAATCGTGAAAACAATCAAGAGGAAAAGGCTAAATGAGGAAGTGACTTCTGAGTTTATGCTTGAAAATTTTAGATGGTATCATAAGAAAAGAAACACACAACTATTATCAGAGCATTATAGTAATGAATTCTGAAATGTTTTAGAAGAGATGAACACAATGTAAATCGTCAAGCCGAGAGCATCGAATAATGAATTCTGGACTTTTAGTTTCTCAATTTAGACAGAAAAAAGCAAAATGAAAATACAGAATAACAGGAATCACATACTATGAGAGAAAACGAGACTCATAACACCACCAATTAGAATCATTTCATAAAAAGTCCCAAAATCTGCCTCTACACCCATGTATTCATTCCAGCCCCAGAGATTTATAAAGTTTTTTTGCACAGAGGGCAGGCTCTTCTTTTCTCCATCCTTCTATACTCGTGAGGCCAAGCATATATAGAGGAATTTCATATGGAATTTAAAATGTTTCGACTTCCTCATAATTCTAAAAACAGATACGAGTTACAAAAAGGAAGAACAGTTGTATTATTTAAAGGGACCGTTAGTAATTGGTCTGTCATATCATGACACCCTTCTCTTAAGCTGACATCTGTCCAAAACTATCTGAAATACACCAAAATTTTACCTGAGGATTCACCTCAGCTTGGCGATTTCCTCCTCCAGGGTACTCCACCAATCGAAATTTTCCCCGACGCTCTCTATCATCTTGGTTTTGGCCTTTGATTTCCTCCTTTTGCTCCTCTTTTTCTTTGCAGATGGGTGGCAGGTGTTGTCTGCTTGTTCATTTATGATAAGATCCCTTATAACGAGGTTTAATATTACTCTCGACTCTGTCTCAGTTTCAGGTTCGGTATGAAATTTAGTCACCTGCATCTGGAAGAACCATCTTTCATCCTTACTTATTGACCTGCCTAGTACCTTAGCTGAGAACCCAATTGCGCCAAACGTCGTTTGACGGATATTATCCATGTTTTCCAAACTTCGTAGAGACCTTGATTTGGCCACTCTTTGAGTTTACAGAATTCAGGAGCACATGCCGAGCTTGTTTTTCTTATGCATAAGATGACAATTTCCCAGAATAGGATAAAATGATTCATATCTGAGATTTTGATGTTTTGTGTGCTTTGCTCATGAATTACTGTCACAGTACCTTGGTGGGCCACGCTTCATGAATCCACTTCAAATGATGAGCCTCGAGTTAGTTATGCGGTGACGTCTTTTTGGTACGTCATCCGGGAAAGTACCTGGACCGGTGATGTTGGGTGATCTGACCAACCGCCATCCTCCCCGCGAGCTATTGACATGACGTTTTGAACCACGTGACATCGGGCCCATAGGAAAAGTGGTTTCGGGCAATCCACCGTCTCCCCTGATGTGTGTGTAAGAGTACCACACGTTCCCCATTGAAACCAGAGTAGTTTTCCTCGGTTTGCCTTCGTGATGTTAAGTTCCGTGCTATTTGTTTGTCCGATGTAGGCTTCGATTGTAGATATGAGATTCTTCAAGATCGATGGTCCATCGAGCTATTCCCTTCCCACTTCCACTACATTTTTTCATATGCCACGGAATATAGCCGAGTGCCCTAAACTATCACGCCTCTATTGCGGTATAGTGTCTCGCTAAAATTCAGAAATTTTTAGATCCTGATAAAAATTGTTAGGGTGATAACATTGTCTCCAACTAGGGATGCTATCCTCCCAGTGAGGTAGCAAAGAACCCATAGACCCGGTGCTTGATCCATGAGGTTGTTCCCCAAAACATATGAGTGTCCTGCTCTTACTAAGCTCTGTGCACTGGTTCCAACTGCATGGGGGACGTCCAAGTGCATTATTGAAAACTGACTGTATCTAGTGCTAGAAAACTCAAACTGGAAAAATGCTTGACCGAAAAGATTATTTTCACATCCCTACCTACCCTAAAACTGCTAGGATGACCACTCTCTCAAGTGATTCTAAAGTGCCAATGCAACCAATCAAACAATTGGTTTCCTGATTTTCCTTTCACATTTTTCTCAAGCTGGTAGAAAAATGTAAAGGATGGCGGCTGAAAAAACAAATTGAATCCAAAATATGAGCTTATGAATGAAGAAAATTCATCCTTCACTAAATAATGTAATAGGATGGCCATCAGATCTTGAAAATCACGAAAAATCATTTCTCCCTGATGAGCAAAAACTGAAAGGCAAGTATCTTTCATCAGTGTTAGTTGTTTTTTCTCTATTTCTTCTGTTCTGAGAACATCTTCGAATGAAATGGAAATGATAGGTTTGTCTTCTTGGCCATGCATATCAACAAAAATATTCATATATTCTTGAACATCTTCAAATATGACAGCCATATAATATGCACCAAAGTTATCCTCTTGTTCATCAAACAACTTTGATGTAGTTTCATTAAATTTCTGGAAATTTGTTTGAGGACAACCACTTTGACTTGCCAATGAATAAATAGAAATAAGTTCTTTCTCATGCACTACTTCACAGTCCAGATCTCCCGCAGATGGATTTTCAAAACCCTAATTTTCAAATGTCTTGAATAAAACCACCGCCTCTTCATTATATTTCTGTGTTTCTGATGGACAAATGGCATACACTGCTTCATCTATGTCATTTGTTTCTTTATTACTGGAAACTTCCATAGATGCAATTTCAGAATCTTCATCCATGTCTATGTTTCTTAAAAACTTAACCACGATGTCATTCTCAAGGGAAGAGAAAACACTCTAAAACACCTTTTCACGTTGAGAATCCATACTTATTTCAAGATGGAGAAAATGACCTTGAACAATACTTTCTGGAGCAACTTCTTCTTCCTTTTCAGGCTGATAGCTGAACATAGACTGCAAATCTGAGCTGACATGACCCTTTATGTGATTGTCCGTATAATTATCATCACCACTCCGTTCATGCTTAGAGGATCCCTGTCTTGAGATACTACAAATATTTTTCTTTAATAATTCGAAAGAAGAAAAACATAATGGTAGGGTTATCCTACCTGATTTGAAACCATCTTCTATTTCATTGTCAACATATGGTTGTATTTCAGTGCAAGCAATAGGGTCTCCAAGCACATGAAAAGAATGTTGTGGCATCTTGTCATTCTGCTCCATTGATCTAGCGTGGCTTTGCATAAGCACAGATTCTTTTTCTTCGATGATAATTTTAGGATTTTCTTTCTGCAATTTGAAAGAAGAAAAGCATAGAGGTAAGGAATTCCCTTCAGCCGATTCAATACTTTCTTGTTTGTAATTGTGATATGCAGCCTGATTGCTTTCATTATACTGCTGAAAAGGAACATTTTCTGATAGAGAACATGTGGTTTATTGTTCTAGGGGGTCAACATCATAATCATCATATTCATTGTATATAGACAAATAATTAACATATGCCATGTCATCTAACAAGACCAAACTTAGAACATCAACCTGTTCTTCAACAAGCTGCTTTTCACACTCATATTCTTGACTATCTACAAATGAATACATAAAACGATCAGTCCTTTGCTCATCATGGAATGGATCAACACCTCCTCTTTCGACAAGTGGGATGTAATTTTTTGCAAAATCATTAGCATTTGAAACTTCAAGAGGACCCATGATATTGTCAATTCTATGCTCAAGATTCCAATCAACTATTTTCTGTTCATATTCACTTTCATGTCCTTGAACATTCAACCCCTCATTTTGGGTTTGTTCACATGCTTGGATGTTGTCTTGAATGTCCTAAGCATCACCAAAGATTTTTTGTAAGGACCCAGGTCTTCTTTCCATCAGGAGGAAAGAAAAATATGGATGAAGAGCAGTTGCGAAATGGAGCATGGCAGAAACTTTAGAGGGTTGAATTTCTTTGGACAAATTATAATAGACGCTAGAGAACTTTCTACTGAATACAAAAACAGATTCATTGTTGCATCTTTTCAAGGCGTAAAACTCAGTGAGTTGCAACTCTAAGGATTTCTCCTTTTCCCAAAATTAATAAAAAACCTTCTTCAATTCCACCCATGAGATGATGGTTTCTAGGTGTAAGTGTTTGAACCAGTGTTTGGTGTCTCCTTTCAAGGATTGAGAGAAAACTCTCATACACACATCGTCATGGTCAATCTCGATTAAATCTATAAAATGTTCAAACCCTTGAATTTGCTCTTCAACAGATATGATACTCGATTCTTTGTCGAACATAGGTAGGAAATCATAGTAATTTGAAGGGAAATCATGAAGGGTTTGGGGTAGCTTTAAGGGTATATATCTATGTCGGGCCTTAGGGGGTGTTGGGCCAAGAACAGTGGAAGATACATTGGTCTGAGTCTCACGGGATTCATCAACTTGGTCATTGTCATTGTGTGGCCTAGGTGAAACCTTTTTATCAGAACCATTGACCAGGCGAGGGTATGCATGTACAACGTATAGAGGAGGAAATATAATTTTAAGTCTTTCATGATCATTATTAAGATACAATAGGTAAAAGAAAGCTCGTTTGGAATTTTCAAGGAAGGAGCAGATGCAACTTAAAATGAAAAGTAAAGTGCTTTGTAAGAGGTCCCATTCTGAGTACCTGTTTTCCCTCATGATGCCCTTCCTTGCCCCTGTCAAGGGGTTTCATCTTTCAGTGAAGTTTCAGTCTCATGCTTGAAGTATTCAGAGAAGGGTCACCTCTTGGAAATTCAGGATTCTTTTATCAGTGGAGTCTCCTTCGAACCGAAGTGGAGTCACCAGAGCAGGAATACAACCAATGTGTGCCTAAGTGTCCACCACTCTCAGACCTTAGAGCTCAACCATGTTGTTCTTCCCAGGGAAAATTTTTAAATTTTGTCCCCGACAATGATGCCAAAATGTTAACACTTGTAAATTCTGTCTGGTTGAATAGACAGACGACAGAGGTAAGTGTTTCAACCAGCTTTAGAGCTGAGGCACTAGCCTACTCAACTCAGAGAGGGCTCTCTCGTGTCACTTGATACATCTATGGAAATCGATGGCTAGAATTGGTTTGTTTTGGGGTTTTAATAAAGTTGTTGAAGAGATGAAGATGACCTTTGGGATATGGGGTCAAGAATATAGGATGTATTTCCAAATCATGAAAACAATCAAGAGGAAAAGGATAAATGAGGAAGTGACTTCTAAGTTTATGCTTGAAAATTTTAGATGGTATCAGAAGAAAAGAAACACACAACTATTATCAGAGAATTATAGTAATGAATTCTGAAATGGTTTAGAAGAGATGAACATAGTCTAAATCGTCAAGCCGAGAGCATCGAATAATGAATTCTGGACTTTTAGTTTCTCAATTTAGACAGAAGAAAGAAAAATGAAAATATAGAATAACAAGAATCACATACTATGAGAGAAAACGAGACTCATAACAACACCAATTAGAATCCTTTCATAAAAAGTCCCAAAATCTGCCTCTACACCCATGTATTCATTCCAATCCCAGAGATTTATAAAGTTTTCCTACACAGAGGGAAAGCTCCTCTTTTCTCCATCCTTCTAAATTCGTGAGGCCAAGCATATATAGAGGAATTTCATATGGAATTTAAAACGTTCCAACTTCCTCATAATTCTAAAAATAGATACGAGTTACAAAAAGGAAGAACAATTGTATTATTTAAAGGGACCGTTAGTAATTGGTCTGTCATATTGGGACTCCCTTCTCTTAAGCCGACATCTATCCAAAACTATCTGAAATACACCAAAATTTTACTTGAGGATTCACCTCAGCTTGGCGATTTCCTCCTGCAGAGTACTCCACCAATCGTAATTTTCCTTGACGCTCTCTATCATCTTGGTTTTGTCCTCTGATTTCCTCCTTTTGCTCCTCTTCTTCTTTGTGGCTGGGTGGCAGGTGTTGTCTGTGTGTTCATTTATGAAAAGATCCCTTATAATCGGGTTTAATCTTACTCTCGACTCTGTCTCAGTTTCAGGTTCGGTATGAAATTTAGTCACCTGCATCTGCAAGAACCATCTTTCATTCTTACTTAATGACCTTCCTGGTACCTTAGCTGAGAACCCAATTGCGCCAGATGCCGTTTGACGGATATTATCCATGTTTTCTAGACTTCGTAGAGACCTTGATTTGGCCACTCTTTGAGTTTACAGAATTAAGAAGTTTTTAGATCCCGATAAAAATTGTTAGGGTGATAACAGATCCAACCAACTAGTGTAAATTTACTTTAATTTAGAGATCACTTCTCTTAATGTGTAATTGGTTTTGACCATTTAAGATGGATCTCTTTCGATTGTAATATAGTTCAACTCCATAGTATCATATTTTCACAACTTTTATGTAGATATACATATGTGAAAATACAATTTCTTTAAGATATTTATATTTGTAACAATATTTTTATGTAAATATCATATTTATATTATTTATGTTTATTGTAAATATGATCTCTTTATTTTTATCTTTTTATATAACAATTTTGTATATTATATATATAAATCAAGTATGTTTCTTTCATATATGTGTCATTATTTGATTAACATTTATTATTAGAGTTATTATTTGTTATAAGTGTTATATTTTTATGAAACCTAAATATTATGACTTAATCTTTACTCATTATGTTTAATATAAATTAAATCTCTCTCTTTTATATTCAATATTTTTAGTTTTGTTCATTGAATTTAATTTGAATGTTTGAGAGAAATGATTGTTATCTTCACCACCTATATTCAATTAGATAAATAACATGTTTTACTCTTAATAAATATATTATTTTAATAAACTTAAATCCTATATTTTAAAACTTAAATATTTTAAAAATAATTAAATCACTTATAAAGTATTTACCTTTTCAAACTTATTTGACATATTGAAAGCACAAATGTTAAGTGAAACCTTCAAAACATTTCACATATTTTCAACTAACCCTATTTCATTACTTGTTCTCACAATTAGATTTTAATTTGCATAATTTGGCATATTAGAGATGAAAGAACTAGACAAAGCCTACAAAATATTCCATATCCTTGAACTATGGCTTAAATAAAAAGCAAATAAAGGTCATTCCTTATTGTCACAATTGGATTTTGATTTTCATATATCATTTGTTACTTTGTTTACTTAAAATATTATTTTAATATTAAGATATTTTAATATTAATTTAAAATAAATAAGAAATATATTTTATTACTTATTTTTATAATTTGATTTTGATTTTCATTATTTGGCATATTAGAGATGTAAAAACAAAATATTTTATATTCTTGAATTAAGGCTTAAAGAAATATAAAATAAAGTTCATTCCTTTGTCACAATTGGATTTTTATTTTCGTATATTATTTAATAATTTGTTTAATGATTTTGATTTTCGTATATCATTTGGTAATTTGTTTAATTAAGATATTTTAATATTAGCTTCAAACAAATAAGAAATATATTCCATTACTTATTTTCATAATTTGTTTTTGATTTCCATTATTTGGCATATTAAGAGACGCAAGAACAAAATATTTCATATTCTTGAATTAAGGCCTAAAGAAATAGGAAATAAAGGTCATTCCTTATTGTCACAATTGGATTTTGATTTTCATATATTATTTGGTACTTTGTTTAGTTAAGATATTTTAATATTAGCTTCAAACTGAAGGGGTTTAATCTAGTACTTAATAAAAATAGCCAAGTGAAAACGATATTTAATTTGTGCTAGTCTATGAGATATAAATATGATGAATTCATTTCTTCACTTTTAGAATACATTATAACAAACATGTATGTTATATCAAGCTTTAAAATGAAATAAATATAGTTTTATTAGGAAATAAATGGTTTCAAATATGTTGATTGTTCATTCTTTATTGTCACAATTGAATTTTGATTTTCATATATTATTTGAGACTTTGTTTAGTTAATATATTTTAAAATTAGCTTCAAACTAAAGGGGAGCTCTATTAGTTTAATCTAGTACTTAATAAAAATAGCAAAGTAAAAACAATATTTAATTTGTGCTAGTTTATGAGATACAAATATGAGGAACTCATTTCTTCATTTCTAGAAGACATTATAACAAGCATGTATGCTATATCAAGATTTAAAATGAAATAAATATAGTTTTATTAAGAAATAAAATGGTTTCAAATATGTTGATTGTTCATAAAAGGTCATTCAATGATTAGAATTGGAATCGATCATAAAATAGAAGAAATCATAATACAAGATTCAAAAAACTAACATCATAGATTTATGTTCCTATTACATTATTATTATTGTCTAGACATGTAATCATTGACCTGTGAGTGGTATAAAGGACTAATTTCTAGGTTTGGGACATTGAGGAAGGGTATCCTAACAAAACAAAACAAAAAATGAGAGAAAGCACTAGGGGATTCAATTCGAAGGACCTACTTCTGAGGCACATAGGTCATGGAGACACCTTTAAACCATGATATAAGATCTCAGAATGGAATCTTGGATGAAGATTAGGTCAATGTCCTAATTTCTAGGTTTGGGACATTGAGGAAGGGTATCCTAACAAAACAAAAAAAATTGAGAGAAAACACTAGGGGATTCAATTTGAAGGACCTACTTCTGAGGCACATTGGTCATGAAGGAACCTTTAAACCATGATACAAGATCTCAAAATGGAATCTTGGATGAAGATTAGGTCAAGGTCCTAATTTCATAGTTTTGCACACAAGGGATGGGTATCCTTGCCTAAGGAATTATTTGAGGCTTCTATTTAGAGGATTATACCTTTAAGCATCCATCTCTAAGAGAAATTGTCCATGAAGGTATCCCTAAAATATGAGACTATCCCTCTAGATGGAATCTTTAGCCCAAGAGTAGGACAAGTGCTTAATTTTAGAACTTGACATACACTGAAAGTGTGTTTATGGGAAAAGAATGTTTTGAGGCCCAAAACCAAGAGATTTCACATTCAAAAACCTACCCCTAAGAAACATGGTCCAGTGAAGTTGGCTCCCGACCATGAGACTATCCCTCTGGATGGAATAATTTATCCAATAATGGAATAATGACCTAATTATATACTTTGATAAGATGGGGAATGCCATTTCCCCAATAAATGCTTTGAGGAAAAAATCTATTGGCTTTCACATTGAAGGAGATACATGTAAGACATATAGGATATGAGAATGACTATGAACCATGAGACATTATATATAATGGAATATTTGACCCATTAGTGGGACAAGGGTTGAATTTGGACATTTCATTCACTAAGGAAGGGTGTCCTTGCCCTAGAAATACTTTGAGGCTGGAAGATATGGGATTTCACTTTGAAGAATTTACCTCAATGGAACATGGTACATGAAGTGAATCCCAATACATTATGCAGGCCCTTTGGTTGAAATATTTTTCCAAATATTGGGCTAGGGCTCAATTTTGTGGTTTGGCACACAAGGGAAGGGTATCCTTACTTAAGGCATGCTTCAACATTAGAATCTAGTTGATTGAACCTTGAAGCACCCATATCTAAGATATATTGGGCATGACAAAAACACTAAATAATACTATAATCTATCTAGATTGGATCTTGACCCAAGAGTGGGATGACACATAGTATAAATCATATATGGTTTTAGTTGAAGAGCTACCTGTCAGACTTTGGAACCTAAAATGAAGGAAATGTTTTGTAGGTACTTATCCCCTTGAAAAAATATGTATATATGGGATATTTGTGGAAAGAGAGAAACCATCAAGATGTCTAAACAATAGATTCAATAAGTCTAGGCTCTAAATAGGTAAAACCATCTCATGTGATGAGCATGATTTTATTATATAAGCTAGTTCTTGTCACTATCAAACCATAACAAGGAAAATTATGAAAATACATGATAATTTACCTCAACTTCACCTTAATGATGACTTAATAAAAGTTCATTTCCATTATGATAACCTACATACAAGCCATAACTTGTCTTCATTGTATCTCTTTAAACTCAAATATGCCAATGTGGTTGGCCTAAGGTTAAATGCATACCCTATCAATAGAACATAGTTGATAAAGAACACTAATGTGATTCAAAAACACAATATGACATTCTGTAGAACAAATGTTTACTAGAAAAATTCCCACTACATCTTTATAATATCAAATAGAACACCTATATGCCAAAACCATTCGATTTACTTTAAAAAAACATAACATTGGGGCTCTTGCACAAAGATAATGGATGAAAAAGTGGCAACGTGTATTGATGAATGTGCCATCATTGAAATGTGTACATGTTATTTAAACATTGCACATGTTCCTTCTAAACTAACCTTAGTGCCTTTGGAATTAACATGTATGCTACCACAATGTTTTCCAAAGAAGCACACAAAAGAATGCATTTTAGAAATGTGCACATACTAGTAATTTGTGTGCATTACTCTATGTATAAATTAAAAAAAAGAGAGGTTGTGGGTTCCCCATTCTACCTTCACTTCTTAAAAAATCAAAACATTTTCAAATAGAGGGAGACACATTTTTAAGCATAGGAGACCCTAGATATCACCATGACAAGGATGAAGGTGGAAATAATTAATATGATGTGTTTATAATGGTTAAATTCTATGAATTTATACAAGAAATATATTTTTTTATATAATTTTTGAAATGCATCCTTTAAAGTCTATTAACATGTGTAATCCCCATGATTAGAACCCAAATCAACAACCACTAGTTGCATAAATTCCAACCCTAACCCTCAACCACCAACTAGATGTTGAAACAATGATATCAACAATGGCCTTGAAACTCTTAAAAACATTAAAATTAACAATGGAAATGAAACCTTAACCCTTAGAATTATAAATGTGATATCATGGCCTTGTTTATTGGCCCTAACCCTTAGACAAAGAATGCAATACCCCTAGTGTTAGGGACCTAATCTCCCTAACCACTCACATAGGTATAATAATATATTTTACATGTAATAAAGGACAACATTAGTTAATAAGTCCTATTTAATAATGTGAACAAGTCTAATGCAAGAAGGCTTAATAGAATCTTCCGCTTCTAGAAAGATCTTCCTTTATAATGTTCTTTAGAAGATAGAATTAGTATAAATAGGAGAAGAAGGCATGAGAACGTATTTTCTTGATAATTATTGTAATAGAGATCTACTCTACTTGCGGTTTCCCCATCGAGGAGGCAAGTGAACTTGGATTTATATCAACAAAGGTATAATTGTTTGTGTTGTTATTCTCTATATTTTGTTGTTCTGTTGGTATTTGATGCAATATTTCTACACATTATTTTGGTCACTCTGATGATGACCCTACAGGCATGTGTTCACGCTCTCAAAACAATCTTTTACATGGAAAAAATTACTGAGTTATTCCCCTACAAGGCATATTTTTAGAATGATGCCGCAGGCAGACAATGGTACACAGTGCGGAAATCCTTTATTTCCGCAGGCTTCTCTATGCATGGCTCGCAGGATTTTCGCATGTTGCTATATAGGCAGGGTGCGGCGATGTTTGAAGCTAAGGAAAGGAAGAAGTTTCATGAAGTTTGTAGAAGGAAAATCTTCTAGAATCTGAGGTGGTGTTCATATGGTTGTGATCTTACTGACTTCTCTGATTTGGTGGGATCATCCTTATCCTTTTAACCACTTCACCTTCTCCTATATAATGATGGGTTTCTCATGGAAAAGGTTAAGCAAGATTGAGCAAAGAATTGTTGAAATAATAGGATGAAGACTGTGTGAAGGATCCTATTACAACTGATGGTTGAGGCCTCCATTTGTCCATCAAGATTTTTTGGACCATCTTCATACAAATTTAGAGCAAGTGTATGTGTGTGTTGGAACAAAGGACCACCGAAAGGGAACTTGCGACATCAAGGCAATTTGGTTCTATCTTCCACTTTTACTTAATATGATACGGTGACATGTTTCTTTCCCATAAAGTCATTAGTGTTTTGTTACATGACTCCTTGATCACATGTTTAGGTCTCCATTGAATCTACAATTGTTTCTTTCACTTTGGTTGGTTTGTGTCAATGCAAATCTGATCTCACAAGAGCACCGAAGCGAAGCAGGGACAACAGAGATATAAGAAAGCAATATCTAAAGGTATGTCATCTATTCCTTCTTTGGTAGTAAATTCAATGGTAACAACTTAGGGAAAGTGTCATGTCCTGTCTTGTTTTGTTCTAGATCCAGGTGGATCTAGGGAGATTAGTTTATGTCCTCATTCACCGATTTATCCGATAACAATATTTTTTTTTTCTTATTATAATACATATGGTACCTTACAAGTGGTGTTTACATAAATTGTGGGAATTGTTTTTTCTAGAGTAGAGACATGTAATGTCGATGACTTTAAAGAATTGAGATTTATCATTCAGTGGGTAAAAATGAAACTAGGAAGACAACACATATGAAATCCAAAAGATTTCACATGGTTACTTGAAATAAGCATTTCACTTTTTTGGAAACCTATGTAATCCTTGTTGGTACCCCTTTGAGTAGTACTGCATCAGAAAAAATATGTACACGACCATCACTCCCACGTACTATCAGGCATATAGGGAGTCCCCTAGGTCTCTTGAAACCATCTCTAGGTCATCTAATCAACCGATCGACTACTATAGTGACACTAAGAACAACACTCAGGAAGATAACCTCTAGTACCTAGGTAATAGGGTAGTACGTATAAGTGTATGGTTGAGCCTCCTTAGTTTGTGCCCTGAGATATTGGGTTGAGTACCATTGTTCGACCTCACATGTATAATAGAGAGCTATAGTATAAAGAAAACCCTTGTATGTAGGAACCCTGAAAATCCTAACCATTGGGAACAAAACAAAATAGAAAATAAAACCAAGGGATATCTTGTCACGCAACCTTGCCTCCTACATTGTGGTTGCAAAATTCCTACAATTTTTTTCGTGTTAACAATTTGGTCATTTCGTCACTGGGGTATCCTTTAGCATGGAGTATAACTCCATAGAAGTTAAACAATAAAAGAGTATAGTGGTCTCACCAACACCCTTATTTGCACCTATCCAATTGGATTCCTCTCTTCACATTGATCATTGTGGTACGTATCATTTTTAATCCTTTTTTTCCCCATGGACACAAACCCCTTCCCAAAATCCTTATTCCCCCCTATCCCATTTCATTTCTCTTGCATCCTTAACCATAGTGGTATATATCACTTATCAAACTTTTTCAGTGAACCCACTCCCCCTCCCAGGCATCCCTTCTTCCTAAATGGCCACCACTCATAACTAAAACCTGAAAGCCAAACCAAAATAGAGAAAGGAGAACATCCAAAAACTTACTTTCAACATTGCTTCCATCAATTCCAAATTTGAAGTCTTTAAGGTCCAGGTAAGGAATAAATTTGATTCCATCGATAACAAATTCATAGGAGAATTTGACACCATCAAAGCCACTCTCAACTAGTTGTTGAACTGATCCTAGGGCCCTCCCTTCTCTAACCAATCATCGTGATTAGATGGTTTTGAATCCTCCCATACAATGGCCTTTCATTCCAACTCCTTTCATCGTGACCCCTTCCTCCCCCAAGTTATGTTCAATAAATTTGATGGCTCAGATCCCACGGGATGGGTCACTAAATGGAGCATTATCTTTCTTTGTATGTCATTAATGTCATTACTGATGAGTTGGAAAAAAATTCTCTATATGGATCCTAAACTTTGGAAATGGTGGAAATGGCATAAAAATTCATGCCAGGGGTATGTTTTTTGGACAATGATCCAGATTCATGAGAGAATGAAATGAAACATAGAAATATGACAGAAACACAGAGATACAACAATACTCAATTTCTATTAATGAATGAAATATGCAGTAACTGTAAAAAATGCAGAGTTAAATGAACTCACTTTAATTGTGGTAACTTATCTCTAAAGAGAAAGATATGTTTTTTATGCTTCATTCACAAAATTTTTTAACTCACACTCCATTGCATGCTTAAAGGACCTCCTTCACCTCGATTATATATGAGAGAGTGAGAGGAGAATAATTCCCATGATGCATGTGGGATAAATTGGTCTACATTTATGAAATTCCATAGGCACGTAAAATATTAGGACTTCCTAGGAGCTCACCCATCCAAGTACTACTCTCTCCCAAGTGCACTTAACTACAAAGTTCTAATGGAATCCTTTGCATTAACGTTGTAGGAATTACATTAGATTACAAGTGGACATGGCATTACAATGCATTCCCATAAAAAGGGTGGATAAAATGGTTTATCAAAACCACAAGCTTAGAAACGTTGATTCAATGGAGAAGGTGGATGACCACTGATATCCACCTAGATATATCCTTTCCCTTAGGAAGCAATGATTCCCATTGCATCAAGTTTCCTTGGGAAATGGGAAAATTTTTGCTGAATCTGAAATTTGGTGATTCACTTTCCTTGTTTAATTATTTGTCTTGCTTGTACTTGGCCTATGGAAGGATATCATGAACCTATTGGTGGAGGTGATGGATCCATTCCAAAATTTGGTTGCATGATCTGCCTTGGACTGACTGGAGGAATCTGTTGTTAAATATGTAGCAAGAAGAGGTATATCAATGGGGGATAATGAATGTAACCCCAAGGACACCTGAATAGTATTGTGGCCAATAGAGATATGTTGAAGATACAAAACACTCTCATTCTCTAGAAGGGAGCATCTATATATTTAACCATTCGGTAAGGGAGAATCGGGCACCAAGTCAATGGAATGCGGGAAGTGGTAGTGAAAAGGAACACATGTAGATTAATATTAAATATGTTCATTCTCCTCTACAATCCTGTCGACCTAATTCTGTTGGATATAAAGGTCTTGGGCCGAGGGTGTAGTGGTTGAAGTGACCTTTGTTCACTTTTTGACTAAATTATGAGAAGAGAAAAATTTTCGGTCAGAGATATTACTTTGCGGCACTATTTTTCCAATATCAATGAAGTGTAAGTAGTTGGAGCTATCTTTGGTACCCTGTAGAGATGACCTCGTAGACTAAAAATGACACTATAGGTCAAGACTCATAAATAGCATGGTGTTTCCATACGTATGGTTTTCCTAAAATAACATCATAGAGTTCAATTGGAGAAACATCACAAAGTACCTTGTCCTTGAAGGGATTAATTCCATAGGATAGGTGATACTGTGAGATAACACATATGTCACATCCCCGAATCAAGCATCCAATAGTGTATGGTTGGGGGTGTGGAAATGTTGGCAACTTCAATATATTGACAACCTAGGATAATATCCAGTTATTCTAAGTCTTGTTGTCAACAATGAAATGTAGTGGGGTACCCTTTACCCACATGTGTGAGTGGAACATGCATTGCCCCTCCTCAGGTTCCTCTATTTCTCATGGTTTTATTTTTGTGGCCATGATGGTATCAATGGGTTCTACATCAATGATTTATTTCCATTTATTGTGATTTTAATTAGAGTCCGAATCAGGTTCTAATTCTTTTTCTTTGATCATGTTCGCCAATGACTATTTCGAGCGACGTTCATAGGTGTTGTGCCAGGGTCTTTTGTGGAAGTACACCACTTTTTGGTGTCTTTCTTAGACTTCCCATCACCCTTCTTAGTTAGTTTCTTGGACTATATTCTTGATATTGAATCTCATGTATTTTTCCTTCATTCTATGAGTTAGGGTTTCCTTTTCCATGCTTCTATTGTGGCGTATTTGCAAACCCAAACTCTCGCTTACTCCACTACTGGAATTTACACTCAATTTTGATTGTATATCAATAAGAAACTCATAGTTAGGAGATGTACAAGAAATACATATTTTTCTGAATGTACCTATGTAGACCACTGTGGTACTTCAAAAAGAGGTGTCTCTCGAGGCCTTTGATACCTAGTTTTTAGTGCAAGGTATGAAAGAGGTTGGTGTACTATGGGACCATATGGTCTCTTTTTTAATGCAAGGTCATCCATCTCATGTAATGGTCATGATATTTTTCGACATGGTAGGAATCCTCCTTGAGGGAATCTACAAAGGTTGCCCAAGTGGGTTATCTTCTATAGATTCATCTACAATGTACCTCTCTCAGTAACCTTCCTACCAAGCTATGACATGGGAAAGAGATTTAAGGAGAGTGAAGGTGATATTTTGTCTCTCAATTTTTTTTTTGACAAAGTAATATCCTTCTAGAAGATTCAACCATTGTTTTAGAGCATCTGCATCTATTTGGCCTTCAAATAAGGGGATATCAAAATTGACTTTTACATTGAAGGGTGTTGCACCTACAAAATGGTTTCTTGTCGAATACACTTTGGCCAACATCGATAGTCATCGAAGTGTATGACTAAATTTCTCCATCATCTTGTTCCTCTATCACACAAGGGCTTCCTGGAACAATGTCTTGAAAGGATATCCTACTCTACCATATCTCTTGTATTCCAACATAGGAGGTAATTTCGGCTGGCGAGAGTGGTTTTCCTCAAGAGAAACTAGCTCGAGACCCAAATCTTTATACCATGACCTCATTAGGGACATGCTCTGATACCATTGATCTGGATTTATGGGGGAACAAAATGAAACACAAAAATATGATAGAAACACAAAGATACAACAATACTCAGTTTCTATTAATGAATGAAATATTCGAGAACTGCAAAAAAATGCAGAGTGAAATGAAATTGGTAGGATGTTGGTATCTTATCTCTAAAGAGAAAGAGATGTTGGCTATGATTCATTTGCAACACAATTTACATCACACTCCATTTCATGCTTAAAGTACCTCCTTCACCTCGATTATATATGAGAGAGTGAGAGGAGGATATTTCCCATGATGCATGTGGGATAAATTGGTCTAAGTTTGCAAAATTCCATAGGTATGTAAAACACTGGGACTTCCTAGGAGGTCACCCATTCTAGTAATATTGGCCCGAGCATGCTTAACTATGGAGGTCCAATGGTATCTGATGAATTAACATTGTATGAATTGCATTACATTCCCCATAAAAAGGGTAAATATCATGGTTTATCAAAACCACATGATTGAAAAAATTTATTCAATGGAGAAGGTGGATGGCCACCAAGATCCACCTGGATTAGACATAGTTTGTTGCAGAGCTTTATGAAAAATTTGACATAGAAACCCACCATTTAGGCCATTTGACAAGGTTGAAACAATATTTCATAGTGGAAGAATTTATAACCACCTTTGAGCACTTGGATTTCAGAATAGAGGGAATGTTCCATGTCTTCTTAAGGGAATGCTTTATTAGTAGCCTAAAGGATGAAATACACCTCCAGGTCCTCAAGGATCACCCCCATACTTGGTCAGAAGATACTATACAGATAAAATAACACATTGTCTCTTCCCAAAACAAAAAACACTCCTTTATTCCTCACCCTAGACCCACCAATCATTCCCCTCTTACTACTCCTCTCAAGATCCAAAAATTAACTAGGGAAAAAAATGGTTGAATGCTAAATCAAGGGCCTTTCTCATAATTGTGATGATAATTTTTTTTTGGGTCACAACGGCAATGAATATAAGATTTTTATGGCTATTTCTTAGGATGTTTCTGACAATGATGATGATGTTTCTCCTATCAAAGAGATACCCAAAGAAAATGATCCTTATCATCCCTTTGACCCTCTTGAAATTGAACTGCTAATTTTTCTAAATGCGCTCACTAGATTCTCTTCTCCCCAAACCTTCAAGTCAATTAGCTACATTAAACATAGGAAATTCATCATCCTAGTGGACAGTGAAAGGACCCATAATTGTATTCATTGCTTCCTTGTCCAATAAGTTAATTTCTATATCTGTGTACTCAACAATTTTCAGGTCATGATTTCCAATGGAATTTCCATGAAATGTGGGAGGCGTTGTGAAAAGTTTTCCCTACAAATTGTTCAGTACTACCTGGAATCTCATATGTTTTATATAGACATGGGAGGTAGTTTGATAGTGGTTTGTGTTGAATGTTTGTGCACTCTCATCCCCATTACCATGTATTTTAAGACCTCACCTTGAAATTCCAACTAGAGGGACACCTATATAATTTCCAAGGCATCACAACAAGATCATCTAAGATTACCATCTCTCACTGAATGGAAAAGCTACTAAAAAAGGGTCATTCTGGCATTATTTTCCAACTCCATTCTATTCATGTTGTTGAGACACCTTCTTTGCATATTGACCTCGATTCTATAATCTCCTGACACCAAGATATTTTTAACACCCTCCATAGAATCCATGATCATTCCATTACTATAGTCCCTGTAAGTATTCCTCCAAATGTTTTCCCTTACCGTCATCCCTTTTTGGAAAAAAATGAAATTGAGAAAATTCTTCAAGAATTACTAGAAGCGGGTGTTATTCGTCCGAGTACTAGCTCCTATTATTCTAGAGTAGCCATGATACTCAATAAATACGTTTCTTGGTGCATGTGAACTAATTTTCATGCTCTCAAAAAAATCACAATCAAGGACAAATTTTCCATCCCTACCGTTGATGACATTTTGGATGAACTAAGTGGTTCATAGTACTTTACCAAACCTGATCTTTATTCTAGCTACCATCATATACTTATGAAGGAAGAATACATTCCCAAGAATTCATTTTGAACTCATGAGGGTCACTATGAGTTCTTGGTCATGTCCTTTGGCCTTTGTAATGTTTCTTCCACTTTTCAAAGTCTCATGAATCATGTCTTTCGTGCTTTACTTTGTCAATTTGTCTTATTTTTTCTTATGACATTATCATCTATAGTAAAATTTGGCAATCCCATCTCTCCCATGTTGATCAAGTTATTTGTCTACTATCTCAACACCAACGTTTTCTCAAAAAATATAAATGTTCTTTTGAAGAATCTAAGGTTGAGTACCTGGGTCTTATTTTCGGTAAGGATGGTATACAAGTGGATATTAAGAAAATTGAAGCTAAGAAGGATTGGCATTGCCCTAAAAATATTAAAATCTCGTATGGTCTCTGTAATTTCCCTAACTAGGCTAGGGTAGAATATTATATTTACTGTCCAAAAATTGTAGTTTCTCTTTTTTTAAATTTGTTAATTGCTTGCATTAAGGTTGTTGGTAACTTCTTACAAATAGTTTTCATATGTTTCCAAGATAGGAATATTGTCAAATATATTGCATGCATCCTTTACATAGAAAATAGAGAAGATAACAATGACATATTATTATGGTTTGGAACCCCCAAATAACCACAATACAAATATATCTAATGGCTATAATAACAACTACAAAATACTCCTAAACACACAGATCTAGTGGCTGTAGGGAAACTACAATATCCACTAATAGAAAAATACTCAAACAAAAAATTTGGAATGATTCCAATGATGTAAATTGCTCCAAGGCTCTTGTATCCCGCTGCAACCTGTTTCAGTGTCGCCACTCTATAAATAATCGTCCAACCCTATGGATCTAACCTGAATGAACTGTTGTTATCATCAAACCCATTACTAACATCCTCGTGGGATAAGGTTTTGCATATAGCAGGGCCTCGTGGGAAACTCATCTTCAAGCAGGGAGGATGCCTCTAGATATGACTTCCTAAAAACGCCTTGGTACCTACAATATCCGTAATCAAACTCTCTCGTAAACCTCTGTAATTCCCTGTGCTAGCCTATTATTCCTTCAATTGAGAACAAACCCCAAATGAAGCTCTGATTGAATCATGTATCAATCCCTCTCTTGTATAGCTAGAGTGGATATTGCACCATCGAAACCAAACTACAATTATGGAAGGGTTTTGTTAAACCCTAATGAAATAATGGATCCAAGAGAACTCCAAAATGGGAGATCAAATCACAATGTCAAGGTGAAGGGATACCCCTCTATTTATCCTTCCTTCGGGCCTTCTAGATCATTCCCATTCTTTACCAAATCAAACCCTCACATCATTTTCCATCCAATTTTCATTTAAACAAAATTATTTATTTTTATTTAATGTCACTTTAGGATTTGTCATCTAGTGAATGGAAATAAACCTCAAGGAATCACTTTTCCTTATTGACTATATCCTACATGATTCATATAGGATACTAAGTCATCCTTCATCCTGATAATTTGGAACGAGACATTACTATTCTCTCTTCCCAAGATTTCTTGTCCTCACGCAATCCATATCAGGGTGTTGTAAGATCTTCTCTCCTTCCCAAGTGGCATCCTCTATGAGAAATCCTCTCCATATGAGCAAGTATTCTCAAATGATTCTTATTCTCAACCTCTTCTCCCTTACATAAAAAATTCTCTCGAAATCCAAAACCAATTGCCTTTCCTCATATAGTGGAGGAAGATCTGTCGAAGCGGTGACCTAATGTCCCATTTTCTTCTTGAGGTAGGATACATGGAAGGTGTTGTGTATCCTTCTACCCTTTGGTAGCTCCAACTTGTATGCTACCTCTCCAACTCTCCTGATCACTTTGTAGGGTCCATAAAAGTGAGGCTTCAACTTCTCTACACCACTCTTGTTCAACGATGAATGTTTGTAAGGATGCAAATTGAGAAACGATAGGTCCCCAAACTTAAAGTTGCACTCTACCCTATTGTTACAAGAGAATCCCCCTGCGAACAAGTGGATTTCCTCTGGGATACTAGACCCCTATGACCAAGACAAAAAAGTGCTATTTTGGACACTAAAATTCCTTTTCATGAAGCTAAATTATTCAAAGAAGAAAAAATAACAAGGGTAAATACCTTTACCGACGTTTGTCCTTGCTCGATCCAGACTGATCTTGATCTCCAATTTCTTCAGAAGGTCCTGTAATACAATGAGAAACAACAATGAGACATACTTCCTAATCTACAATGATTAACTTCATAATATATCTATAACAGAAACAAGTTCATGAAACATACACAAAATTAGGTGCAACAACTTAACCAAGATCTCTTTGTCTAGACCCTTTCTCAAATAATTCACACACATAATGATGATGCTTCAATGATATCTCCCTTATGAGATCATAAGTTTGATGCCTTACAATGTCTCTATTTACTTTTACCATGTGAAGGCCTCCTTATATAATCTTGGAGAGACCCAACCACCTTAGATATTCTTGGGATAGGTTGAGAATATTTCTCCATAAATTGTGTATCCTCCCTAAGATGTAGCCTTGACCTTATATTCGAATCCAACTAATTTCCAAGATAAGGGGGATTTTTCCCTGATTCTCCTCAACAACCCAAAATTTTCTCAAACAGACCAGCGCTACCCCAAAAGGGTGCATAGAGTGTTGTAACACTCCCCCAAAGAAGGCTAGGGAGTGTTGGCACTCCTTGACAGTGGGTAGGGGAGTGCTACCAAATATTCCTTCAAAAAATCCTAGCACTCCCCCAGAAGGGTGTACAGGGTGCTGCAACACTCCCCCAAAGAAGGCTAGGGAGCGCTGGCACTCCTTGGTAGTGGGTAGGGGAGCGCTTCCTTCCAAAAATAATTTTTAAGTGGTTTTCTTCATGACAAATTATTTGTACTCCTCATCAAATGATTTCACCTTCTTAAACCAGTGTTTGAAGGTGTCTTAAGTGTCCTTATGATGTCTTTAGAGACACGGCATATGCAATATGGTAGTATGATGTTTGTAACACTTGCGACACTAGTAATGTCGACAATGGGTTATCATTGAAGTGAGTAATTTTGATGTGTAACAGATTGCCCCCCAAAGTCCAAAGTCAGAAGATGGAAACTGATCATTGAATTACTTTGTAGACTTTTCCGAGCAAGGGTATGGAAGCGGAGAACCTAGTAGAAGATGCACACAACCATCAAACAAATATTATGACATGTTTCAAACCCAAGGAAGGCATACCTATGCTTGGGTGATAAATACTTGCAAGGTATGGCCGCCATAAGATACACTGCAGATCCATAATTATATTGACAAAAAGGTATAGCCACCGAAGATACAATGCGGATCTATACTCCCATGACATGAACTGATCGTAGCCATGAAAAATAAATAGCGAATATATGAGACGACAAGACATAGCCATGGACCAATACAAAGTGGATCTATGTAACAGTATATGTGTCAATCTTCAAAAGAAACTCTGTCGCAACCTGGGCAAAGTATATATTAGAGTGATGACTCAACCTAGGGTCTTCTTATCGATTCCGATGTAGTACGAATCTAACCATGTGAATAGATGTCCTGATGTTGAACATGGTAGAAACCACTTGATTACCGATCAATGAGGTAAACCGTTAACAAGTGCAAGGGAAATCATCATTGATGTCAATGATTCCAAAGGTACTCTAGTACATTCCAACGAATGTGAATGGATGAGCTGAAGTTGAACATCTGTGGAATCATCCGATTAGAGTTCAATGATGTAAACCCACTGTTGGATGCGAGGAGGCTTTCCATTGAGGCATGAAGGTCCCAAGGTACTAACTGGTTTCTAAGTATAGCTCCTGGATAATGTGCTGAAGTTGAAAGGAATATACTTGTCAAAGGAGGGCCTTGGTGTATCCCCCATCAATGACATGAAACTGACACATAGATGTAATTGGTGGATCAAATGAACATGGACTGACATGGGTATTGAAACAAGAATTTGTGATGGTTGAATATTGAGGCAAACACTTCCCTTGAACATTGAGGCATGATAGCAGAAACTTGACATGGACCAAAACTTGATAATGTAGTGGATATCGTGACTTTCGTCGGGTGACCCAAAGGAGTAAGGAAACTCAAAGGATTGGTTTAATACAGAGGTTCAGCGGATTAAAATGTGTGCAAAGATAAAATGTCGTGTTCAAGGGCAATTGTAAGAGTTACTAGTAATTTTCCCAAAAACTGCTTGGCTTGCTTCCTTCAATTTCCCCCCATCCAGATAGACGAGTACCTCTTTTTAATTTAACGAGCTCGAGGAGGATAACACATGCTCGATATAACTCACCTTCGGTAAGTCCCTCTTCCCTGTTTTAACGAACTGGAAGAAGTAAGGTTTCGGTCCCATATGGTCCCTTTAATGTATAATTGTTTAACGAGTCTAGAGAAGGTAAACTTGGTGGTTTTTCATATTTAGAGAGTCTGAAAACAACTTAAAGACAACTCCGGAGTTGTCCTTTTTTGTAATGTTAGTCTCTCGAGGTTGAAAAAGAGATAAAATACCACTCAAAAGACACCCTTTCAAACCTTTTAACGAGTTTGAAAGGAAGCAAGATCACTCGTCAATCTTTTCATGTTTAGAGAGTCTGAAAAGAGCTTAAAGGAGACTCCAGGGGGTTCCTTTTTTGTATAACCTTTACGAGTCCAAAAAAGTGTTAAAAGTATACTCGGTTACACTCTCATTTTTTTTCGAGCACGAGAAACAACAAAGACTAAGCTCGGTACTTTTCCCCCAGCTTGAAAGCTAGTGGCTTAACTCCAAAATGATCAACAAAGGCTAGAGACATGCTCCCCAAGCTTCACTTCATTCACCGACTTTGAGGTTGTCACCAATTTCTATACTATATGGAGAAAAAGTATAAAGGTGGATGAAATGAAGGTTCGAATACGAGACTTAATGAAAGACTCGACTTAGCATCTACGAGATCTAGCGAGAGACTAGACCTGACAAGAGAGGTAACTGTTTCATTTTTTAACGAGCTTGACACAAGAAAAGAACTATGCTCAAGGATTTTGGTTGAATCCCCAGATTTCTGTTTCATTTTTTCAACGAGGTTGTTACAGAGAGGAAAAACTATGCTCATAGCCTCTGTTTCATTTTTTAACGATCTTTCCACAGAGAAGAGAAACTATGCTTATGGCCTCTGTTTCATTTTTTAACGAGCTTGCCACAGAGAAGATAAACTATGCTCGTAGCCTCTGTTTCATTTTTTAACGAGCTTTCCACAGAGAAGAGAAACTATGCTCATAGACTTTGTTTCAATTTTTAACAAGCTTTCCACATATAAGAGAAACTATGCTCGTGGACTCTTCTTGATCATGGCTTCCAAGAGAATAATGCTATGAAAGGACACCATGTCAAGGGACAAAACCTAGTCATGTATTACAAGAGATCTTCACTGGATGGAAGAACAATGCTTTGGAAGGAACACATGTCGAGGGCCACGATAGGGGTAAGGATATTAGGCTCCAATATCCCTACTGAAGAGATCACCAAGTCAACTATAATATCTAAGTCATCTTCATCGACAACTAAAGGCATGGGAGATAACACCACATAATTGACCTATGGCATGGGTGATACCGACTGCATATAAGAACCATTTAGGGAGGTCATTGGGTTGGTAATCAAGTCAGGACCAATGGACAAAAGTTGATCAATAGTCACCATTCTTCCATTGTGAGGGAAATATATCACACAAAAGAGAGTGGACACAATAGATTTCATGGCATAGACATAATCTCCCCCAAGGAGTAAATCGAAATCAAAAGGGTCCTGGACTACCATAACATAAATAAAGACAATTTTCCCTCCCAAAGTTACGAGAAACTTAGGAAGGATCCCTAAAGAATGATTGGTTCTTCTATTAAAAGTGAATAGAGTATGGGTAATCGACACAAGCTAAGGATAACCCAAATATTTGCAAGCAACATAGGACAAAATAATAATGGATGAACCTTCATCTATCAGTGCATGAGGAATGTCCTGACCACAAACCTGTAATGTAATCTTGAAGGGAATGTGAGAGGGAAGACAAGGTCTAGTTATCACATGCCAATAAAAAAGGATTGCCTCATTACTTGAAGGGGGTTTCATGGGAGACGGAGAATTTCCCCCCAACACTGTAGATTTTGTAACAATGAGAAAATCATGGGCAGAGTCGGATTTACTCTCTAATGGGAGAGTAGGATTGACTGATAATGACATCAAATTGACCACTTGGGTTTCATTATCCAAAGGGAAAATGGGGTCGACAGGTGGAAACATATCGACTGCTTGGGTTGCACTCTCTAACGGGAGAGCATGATCGATCGAAGATGGGATCAGATCAACCACTTTGTCAATTGGTTCAACTAAGGACGTGACCAGATTGACGACATGATAAACCAGACTGCCCGATGAAGGGACTGGAGAAACCACTTTGGCACTTGCCAGAGGAGGACTGGGATTGATCATGTTGGCACTCTTCAGATGAAGGGTGGGACTGACCAATGACGGGACTAGATCAGTCACTTAGGTTTCACTTTTTAGATGAAAATTGGGGTTGATCGATGACGGTACTGGATCAACTACTTTGGTTAGTGGTTCAACCGAGGATGAAACTAGATTAACCACTTGATCAACCAAACTGACCGGGGATGGAAATGGATTTACCATTCCATCAACTAATGACGGGTTGGGGGAAATATTATGATAACTAGTTGGGAGTTGAAGCTTTTCCAAAAGAGAAGAAGCCTCTTCCATATGAGGACAAAGGTCAGAATAATGATCACATTTTCATAACATACAAGGAAATTTGACAATTATCTTCTTCTTACCAACCTTAACGTCACTAGTTGACGAGGCATCACCAACATGACCAGTAGGGGTCGATGATGTGGAGGACCACATTTCTAATACGTTTTGAATACCAAGGAAATCCCTCAGAAAGTGGTCACCCTTACAAAGACTGCAAGGGAATTTAGGTTTCAGATTCTTCATTTTAATCTTGTCGACCTCATCAACACTCCTAGTATGATTAATAGTAGCTGGTTTATTGGATCCAACATCTGATATGGTTGGAGGCTTGGTCCTTTTCTAGTTATTCTTCTTCTCTTTTCATTTCTTCTTCTTCTTATCAACCTGGCTACTCGCTTTAGAGATTTCACTAGGAGAATAAGGAGAAATGGAAGGAGACCTGACGGGTGAAGAAGGAGAAAGGTCAACATGAGGTTGATGTGTGGGTGGTGTGATTACATCTAAAGCACCTGCATTTGAGATCACTGGAGTGGAAAACAACCAAACCAGTAATTTGATGGTGAGTCCTAGAAGACTCAATGTGGCAATGTATGGAGGACCGATGTTTCCAAAATAAGGGAAGGTGAAAGGTTCCCCAGGAAAAGGGCTTCCTCCATTGGTACTCTTAGGTGTTGATTCCATTAACAATGACTCAACCTAAGGTCCACTAAGTAAAACAAACAAAACATGCTATGAATTTAAGAAGCAAACAATCAAAAAACACTTCCCACAATGAAACCACTAATTGGTGATGAAATCCAGCGTCGCGAGATCAATATAGGAAGGGGAGGGGATAGAGCGGGTGGATCAGTTACATTGGTGACTTTCTTAATGGAATTATGCCTTGGTGCAAGCTTCAACGCAGTAAATGTGGATTTACCCTCCAAGGAGCCCAAGTGAGTTTGAACAACGTCTGTTCTAGGTACAATGAGACTTCCCTTCACCATCACCTTGTGTAAGACCTTGAATATTATGGCTACTAAGGTCACCAACTCGTAGTCAGCCCCTGGGTGGGTATAGTCGATAGTCCAGTCCGAACATATGGGCAGGATAATAAGTCCGAAATCCTTCAAGAGAACTGAGGACAAGTGATCAGGTAGAACTCCATAGGACCCCGAACAGATTCAGAATTCATGAAGCACCGATACCAAATGAAGTCATTTGAACCTTAAGAAGAACCCCCAATATACGATCTGACTACTACGAACGGTTGAACCACGGAGGGATAATATCTATAACTCTCCCGAATATGACCTCGTGCGTAATCCCTGTGTGGGGGGGATCCCAGAAAGCCTATACGACAATTGGATTTTCTCTCCCTATCACAAGATGCTAAGTTTGTTTGACAGCTTTGGAAAGTTATCCTTTGAACCTATTCCAAAGCCCTACACCTTAAGCTAATGTAGGTTCGCTAACATAAATGTAAAAAAGTCTGATAGATTTTAGTTTAGCACTTGATTTTAAGGTTGTTGTTTACTCAGAGGTGTATGAGAGTGAAATTGATGATATTATGACTCAATTCCCAAAACATGCATAAGAAATGATAAGCAATCTTTTCTTTCAATGAATGTCTATTTAAGGGAAGGAGAAGAAAATTTCCTTTCACTGTCAAACACTAAGATGCAATAACCTCATACAAATGTTTCTCAATCAAGAATCCAATATGATGCTAAAATATTCAGAAATTGGTTCCAATAGCCAAAAACCAATCATGAAAAAATATCCTTTTGTTTATATGTGACTGATAATCAGTTTGATGTAAAGATTCCTATGTTAATTAGACTTCAAGATCTATGATATTTAAGCAAACTGGAAGCAAACTTCACATAAAAAAAAACACACCCTCATTGTGATCAAATAAGAAAAAAGAAAATTAAATCCAAACAGGAGGAAATGCTTGGAGAAAAGACCTCAAATATCAAAATGAAATTGTGAAAAGATCTTTGAATTTCCTTACAACAACTTTCAGTCAATCAGGTAAGTGAGAAAGTAGTAGATCGACTCCAAATCTCAGGGAAGAAGAGTGAATCAAAACAAGGAAAATAGATGTAAAAAATCCAAACAAAACATCATTAATCCTTAGAAATCAAATAATTGGAGGCTAAACAAGGACACACTAAGATAGCATAAACCCTGAGCAGATGAATCAACAAAAAGAAGAGTGAGAAAAACTACTCCCAAGAAGATTTTTGCAGAAAAAAGGGAAGCGATCTGGTGTCAAGGGTACTAGAGCATTGCAATGCTCTATGGGAGCCTGCAAGGGAGTGCCAACACCCTGGTGGTAAAGGTAGGGGAACGCTGGCTTCTCAGAACTCAAAATTTTTCCCAGAAATAAAAAAAAAACTCAAGAAAAATGCAAAAATTTAGTGTGTAAGATGAATCCAAGAGCCAATGACACATATAAGGATCAGATACACAACATACATAAGATTAAAAAATGAGCAAAGGCCAAAACAAGATCTAGGAAAGGAATCAAAAATCAAAGTCCCTCCCCAGTGGAGTCGCCAATTTCTGTTATAGGAGAATCCGCATACGGACAAGTCAATTTCCTCTTGGATACACCAAGACAAAAAAGTGATATTGTGGACACTGACATTCCTTTTCATGAAGATAAATTATTCAAAGAAGAAGAAAGAACAAGGGTAAATACCTTTACCGATGTTTGTCCTTGCTTGATCCAGGCTAATCTTGATCTCCAAGTTCTTCAGAAGGTCTTGCAATACAATGAGAAACAACAATGAGACATACTTCCTACTATACAATGATTAACTTCACAATAGATCTATAACAGAAACAAGTTCATGAAACGTACACAAACTTTAAAGGAAACAGGCCAAGCATAGATTTATATTAATGAAAGCGAAGTGAAATGCTTACAACCATAGATGTAGGTGCAAAAGCTTCACCAAGCTCTCTTTGTCCAGACCCTTGCTTAAATAATCCACACACAGAATGATGATGCTTCAATGATATCTCCCTTATGAGATCATAAGTTTGATTCCTTACAATGTCTCTATCTACTTTTACCATGAGAAGGCCTCCTTATCTAAGCTTGGAGAGACCCAACCACCTTAGAGTTCTTGGGATAGGTTGAGGATCTTTCTCCATTAGTTGTGGATCCTCCCTAAGATGTAGCCTTGACCTCAGATTCGAATCCAACTGATTTCCAAGATAAGGAGGATTTTTCCCTGACTCTCCTCAACAACCCAAAATTTTCTCAAACAGGTCAGCGCTCCTCCAAAAGGGTGCACAGAGTGTTGCACCGCTCCCCCAAAGAAGGCTAGGGAGCGCTGACACTCCCTGACAGTGGGTAGGGGAGCGTTGCCAAAAATTCCTTTAGAAAATCCTAGTGCTCTCCCAGAAGGGTGTACAGGGTGCTGTAACGCTCCCCCAAAGAAGTCTAGGGAGCACTTCCACTCCCTGATAGTGGGTAGGGGAGCGCTGCCTTCCAAAAATCATTTTAAGTGGTTTTCTTCATGGCCAATGATTTGTACTCCTCATCAGATGATTTCACCTTCTTAAACCAATCTTTGATGGTGTCTTAAGTTTCCTTATGATGTCGTTAGAGACACAACATAGGCAAGATGGCAATATGATTTTTTCGACACTTGCGACACTAGTAATGACGACAATGGGTCATCATTGAAGTGAGTAGTTTTGATGTGTAAAACCTATGCCTATCTGCATACATATTTTTTTGATTATGAGTGGCTTGCAAATTATATTTCAGGACTCTCAATATGAACTAGATTTCCTACAGCCAATATTGTCCTTGGGATATCTTCTCTCCCCAAGCACCAAATCCAAAAATGATGGGGAATCGTAGCAATACAGTTCCCTGAATGGGATCATCCCGATGGAAATGTGATGCCTGGTATTGTAACAATGATCCCCTAGATACAACCACTTTATCCATGCCCACTGCTATCCTAACACATAGTTCCTCAGGTACCTCTCAATCCATTTGTTTACTATCTTGGTCTTCCCATCTATCTGGGTGTGATAGCTAGTATTGGGTGTCTATTCTGTCCCAGATAACCTGAACAACTCCTATGAAAATGTGCTGAGAAACCTGCTATCTGGGTCACTAACTATGTTCCTTGGAAGACAATGTAGTTTGAACACCTCCTTGAATAATAGGCCTGGTACATAAGATGTGTTTTACTTTGAAGGAATGGAAAATAATTGTGAATATTTATTTAATATGTCCACTACCATGTAAATAAATTCCCTACCTTGTACCTTCGACAACCTTCTAATGAAATCCATGGAAATTATTTCCCACTTCTTTTTTGGAATCAACAACGGATGAACCAAGACAATAGGTTGTGTAAACTTTGACTTGTTCAACTGGAAATTCATGCACTCCCTCACATGACGAAGTACATCCTCCTTGAGTCCCTTATAGGACAATATCTCTCTTACCTTTTTGTAGGTCTTTAGATACTCCTAGTGCCCTACTAGTGGTGTGTCATGTACTGCCCTCAAAATATTATCCTTGAGTGTGGACTTAGGGACAATATAGATCCTATATTTGTATTAGATGATGTCATCCACCACCCTATACCTGTCATCCTAAATACTTTTCTCAATCATATCACAGCTGAAGGTATTCTTGGAGTATTCTACCAAAAGAGTGGACCTCTAGTTTTCTGAAATTTTTGTCATGGAGAAAGTTGCAGGTCTCTTGGATAGGGAATCAATGATTATGTTCTTATTCCCCTTTACATATTCAATGTAAAAATCATATGCCTACACTTTAATCACCCATTTCTGTTTCCTGTCATTTAGGTCTCATTCCAATAAATATCTCAAGCTATTGTGGTCATTCCTAACCACAAAGTGTACTCCCACTAGGTATCGTCTGAACTTGGCTAGTGCATGCATGATGGACAACATATCCTTATCATAGATCATGTAGAGAGTCTATGGATCCCTTATCTTTCTACTCTCGAAAGATATCGTGTGTCAATTCTTCATCAACATTTCTCCTATCCCCTCACTGGCTGTGTCACACTGTAGGACAAAGGGTTGTGTGAAATATAGGAGTGCTAATACTGGGAAGGTGCTCATCACCTTCTTCATCCCATCGAATGTTTCCTGTGCATATTCCAACCATTGGAATACCCCTTTCTTGGTGAGGTATGAAAATCGCGCGACCAATTGTAACATAGTTACCAACTTAGCGAGAATTGTTACCTCAAAACGAGAACTCTCGTAAAACAAACCCATATTTTTGTGTCGAAAACCCCAAAATCAACCCCCGTTTTAAAAACAAGTGCTATCGCTAGCACCCTTTTTTGGGGGTGTTGAAAATTTCGACTTATTTGATATCGCAACATTGAGAATCGATATTGTTGTGCACAAAACCCTTGAAAAATACCCTTAAATTCCGACTTGTTTGAAATCATGGCCATCACAAAAACTTGAAACCTTAAAATTGACCCCAAGTCGAAAAGTGATGCTACCAGTATAACCCATTTTGTTTTGGAGTTAAAATTAATACATAATTGAAATTGCGTCCTTGAGCGCTGGTACCATCACTGAGAAGAAACTTGAAATTGACTCCTAAAACACTACTTGAAAATTTGTATATATATTTTATTTATTTTTTAATTTTAAATTTACATTAAAAATAAATAAATTAAAAAAATAAAACTCTGCAAGCTAGTGTTATTTAAAAAAATGAAAAAAAAGACGTGTTTTAAAAAAAATTCACAACCCAATTTGAAATAAAAAAAATTAAATAAAAATAAAGGCAAAAAAGAAAAACTAGGAAAAAAATAGAATTTTTTCAGATCATGTATAAAAACACACAAAATTAGAAAAATCATATAAAAAAACACCAAAAAACAAAGAGAAATCCGAACACACACACACACACACACACACACACACACACACACACACACACACACAATTAAAGTATACATTAGAAAACAAAAACACAATTAAAAGAAACACAAAAAACCTACTTTGTTTAATCGATTAAAAAAATAGCAATTTTTAATCCTATGAAAAAATGGAAAAAAATACCCTTATTAAATTACAAATAAAACCAAAAAGATTAAAAGAAAAACCTTATTTAATTGAAATTTAAAACAAATTAAAAAAAAAAATCTTAAGACAAAATTATTTATTTATTTATTTTTAACTAAAATTTAAAACAAAATTTAAAATAAAAATAAAAATTAAACACAAGCACTGAAATTTAAACGAATTGCAAGGAGGGGGCGATGTCGGGCATCTCCCCACCCCCCAACCGCTAAATCGTGGTCACAATGATCCAGGTGGATATTGGTGTCCACCCACCCTCTCCAACTGGCCCAAAACATGTTTCTGGCCATTTTGGTAATTTACTATTTTTAGCAGTTTTTAACTTCTGGGGCCATTTTGAGGCCCTAAACGATGCTTTTTGAGAAAACGGGGAGCAACATAGATCATTGATCGATGTATGATCTATGTTTCTCACCCAAAAGTTGTAGTTCTCGGATAGATATTTCCAACGAGCTATTGAGCGCCCCAAAGACAGATTGTATACAAAAGTTACGCCCCTGGGAAGTTGACGTATCAACTACCCCCATTGGGGCCCACAAACCTTTTGGCTTTTCAGCTTCCGGGGTTAGGGTTTTGGATTTTACTTTTGTTAAAAAGGCCCTTAGAGCCTCATTGTAATAGGGATATTCTTGTGAATGCGAGTAGCCGTCACATCTCTTCTTAGAGATAAGCTGCCACCATTCTAGCGAGTCTTTCACTCTGTATTTTTACAGTCTCTGTACATTTCTTTGATTAATAGAAATCATGTATTACTGTATATATGTGTTTATGGTTGCATCTCTAATAAATTTCTATTATATTATTGAATATTTTTGATATCTTTGTGCATTTATTTATCATATCTCCGCTCTCATTTCGTGCCAAAAATAATCTGTATCAGTGGTATCAGAGAAGGCTGCTCTTGATCATTTTCAGTGCATGTCCCCGACGAGGTCTGAGTATAGCAATTTGGGTCTTGAGCTTGTCTCTCTTGAGGAAAATCGCTCTCGCACACCCAAGAAACCCTCAATGGGGGAAGAAAATAAAAATGACGGAGCAGATGATCCTATCAGTTTGTTGCTTGAGCAAGCTCTCACACGACAAAGGGATTAAATGATGGAGAATTTTTCCCACATCCTTCAACGCCTCCCGATAGCATCAGGCGCATATTCATCAAGTGGCCACTTTGGAGGCACCTCACCTTTCAAGGTATAGGTTAATTTTGATATTCCTGTATTTGAAGGTCAAATAGATGCAGATGCCCTAGATAAATGGTTAAATCTACTAGAAGGTTATTTATCTGTTCATAATATTTTTGACAAGGAAATGATCACCTTCACACTCCTTAAGGCTCTCCCTCATGTCAAACATTGGTGGGAAACTTACTAGGAGCAAAGTTCCATAGAGGAGTCTGGAATATATGGGGTCGATGCCAATTGGGATTTTTTGTGTGGATGCGGTAAAGGAACAATATTACCCTGTTGGTAACTATGAGGACCAGTACATGAGATGGACCACACTACGACAAGAGAGGGGCCAAGAAGTTCCAGAGTTCACCAATACCTTCCATACCTTGTGCACTAAGCTGGGTATCAAGGACTCTGAATGACATTTGGTTCTGAAATACCATGGGGCTCTACACAGACACATCCAAACTAAAATGGATTTTCTGGACATCTCATAACTCGGTGTTTCTTATTGATATGTTGTTAAAATCGAGCAGAAGTTTAAGCACCAGAACAAATGGGAGTTTGAGTCTACAAGTCCACAACAACCAAAGTATGACAAATACGGCCCTAACAAATAGTCTCATGAAAACCAGTCCAAGCCACAGGAAAAGAAGGGTCACGAAAAGACAAAGAAGGACACCGGAAAATGGTGTGATTTCCACAAAAGCCCCTGGCACAACATCGATGAATGTCGCTCAAAACAGTCATTGGTGGCTGATATCAAAGACAAGGATCTGAACCCTGATTCTGAATCTGATTCTGAAAATACTGGTAAAAGACAGATCATCGATGCAGACCCCACTGCTATTGTCACGACTGCAACAATTCAACCAGAAGAACCAACAGATCCAGAAGAGAGGGAGCACCTTTTTCATTCACAGATGTGGGTGAAGGGGACCCCGCTACATTTTATTGTTGATAGTGGAAGCCAAAAGAACCTCATCGCAATAGAGGTCGTCAAACAGTTGGGATTGTCGACAACACCACACCCGCAACCACACAACATTGGGTGGCTTCACCAAGGATGAGATCTTCGTGTCAGCCAGCAGTGTTGATTGTCATATGACATCCATCCCTTTAGGGATGAGGTATTATGTGATGTTGCCCCACTGGATTTTTGTGATGTTCTCTTGGGCCAGCCATATATGTGGAAACTCCATGCTATCTATGAGTCTCGACCCCGTAGTGTCATTGTTACTTTGGGGGGTCATATCTACAGGATACCAGAGGTAGTTCCAACTACTACCCCACCTGAACAGTGTCGCAAGGTAGTATCTCATACTACAAAATTTAGCTTCTTCACAATCTGTTCAAAAGGTGAATAGAAGGATACTGCAACCACCACAGCTTCGGCCCAAACACCTTTTATCCAATAAAAGCAAGTCGAAAAGATTGTAGCAAAACACAAAGATTCCTTCTGCACATAGTCATCTCATGTATCCAGACTGGTTAAAACGTTCCAACCCTTACAACCACAGGTTCGTGACAACCTTCAACAAACCAAGCAACGCAACGTCTCTAGCAAGGCAAGCAGCTCACCAAGATTCAGATTCAACAATCGCTTTTCCCTCTCCCTCAGGAACTCAACGCAATGGATACCATTGCTTCCTAAGGAGGGAGGATTGATC